>ML111688.1:0-56255 GCA_003697995.1 Taxidea taxus jeffersonii
TGTGTGTGTGTGTGTGTGTGTGTGTGTGTTTTTCCAGTGGACTTTTTTTTTTTAGTTTGTTTTGGTGCCCAATATATATAATTTCCACTAGATGCTAAAAGGAAAAATTTAATTTTATTAGGGAAAAAAACAATCACTTCCTTAGGAAGCATAGGAAAGACATGTCATAACTCAGAAGCCCTTGAGAATTCAAAAGCAAGATGCACTGACAGGCGTAGAAAGGTGCAGCGACTTTGGGCAGGGGATTCTAGTGACGGGCGGGCTTGCGTGGCTGCAAGGAAGCCATGAAGGGGCCCCGCAACCTCCTCCCTCCCTCCCTCAGGGGGGGCAGGGTATGATGCCCAGCGGTTCAACAGGACCCCAGAACTCCTTCTCTAGGTGCTGAGACGTGAACCCAGACATAAGAGTCAGCCGCTTGTCCCCCAACAGAACAGCACTGTGGGCGGAGCTTCAAATCAAAGACAAAAGCGGAGTTCCTAGCTGTGTGATGTGGGGCTGGTCGTGTTCTCTAGCACCCTGGGGCCCTGCCAGATGTCTTGGGGCTGCTTGGTGGGGAGGGAGCAGATGAATAAGCAGGCACCGGCCTCCTCCTCCCTGCCTGGCTTCACCCAGAGCAGCTCTACTGGGCTGGGCTCCCAGGTCAGCCTTCTTCCAGGGGGCGGAGAGGAGAAGCTAAGAAAGTGTAGACGGACAGTGATCCAGCCCAACCTCCTTGTTTTCCATGGGAAAAAAAATAAAAAGGCCCAGGAGGAAGGCCTAAGGTCCCAGAGCTGGATGAAAGCAAGGCTAGGGGCGAGGCAGGAGGCCTCCTGGTTCCATGGCCTGCATCCTCATCACCCACCAGGGCATTGGTTCCCTCCCCTCCCCCACCAGGCCATGCCGGGCCTGGCCACCTCTCTGGAACACCTGCCACAGTTAAGCTGTGCTCATCAGAAGATCTCCCCAGCAGCCTGAGCCCTGTGCCTGGCAACACCCAGGAGCTAACAAAACTGGGTTCCCAGTGGCTGAAGCCTGGACACCAGGGCCCAAACAAGTACAGCCTGTGACTCTCAGAGCCCACACGTGCAAACAGCTGTTTCTGAGAGCTAACAAGAGGTCCACGCAAGGTGGGATGGGGCTTCTCACCTGGGCCACATACCAAAATCAACTAGGAGCTTTAAAAAACCAGGTGCCTGGGTTCCCCTCTCCGTGATGGATGCCATTAGCCTGGGGTGTGGCCCGGCTGAGGGGGAGCTTTCAAGGCTCACCGGGAGATTCCACGTACAGCAAGGATCAAGAACTCCTGTGCTGAGGAAGGGGCTGGCAAATCCCGCCCGAGGGCCAAGCCCGGCCCACCTGCATTTACGAGGAAAGTTTTATTGGAACACAGCTGTACTCTTTCATTTACACATCATCTACAGTGTCTACAGTGGCTTTTGTGTGCCAGTGACAGAGCTAAGCCATCGTGAAAGAGACAGCATGGCCTCCAAGGTCCAAAGTGTTTACTATCTGGCCCTTTACAGGAAAAGCTGCTCACACCTGGGCTGGAGTTTCTGCCTTGTGTTCTTCTGCCTGCATGACATTCAATAAAGGCATTTAGTAAAGGGCTTCTGTGTTGTATATCTGTAAAGCCTGCACGTCACCGAGCGGATCCCACATTTGCTCTCATGAAGCTTCTGCTCAAGAGCTCGGCCTTTCTTTCCCGTCCCTGCCTGCAGTGCCCTCCACACAGTGCGCTGCACACCTTCCTCTCACCTTTATCGCCCACCGTTGTCATAAACAAAGCCCAGAGCTATGCAAACAAAGCAGCTGTGTTTTAAAAAAGAAAAAAAAAAACTGTCTTGGAACATTCTATTGTGTACTTGTTGAAAACCAGGAGGATGGAATAGCCAGGCAGAGAAAAATGGGGGAAAGATCATCAGGTGATTCACTCTGTGGTTTAACTGTATTAAGGAAAAAGTCAACATTGCAAATAAAGACAATAATTAGAAGAGCTGGACCCCAGAGTCTGGGGGAACTTACCAGAACTGAGCTGCTATCACCGGGTTGGTTGCTTTAAAGGAAAAACAAAAAGGCGTGTCATCTCAGAGAGCTGTATCACTATTTACCACGCAATGACAATGACCAGGGTGGACAGTTCTGTGACTTCAGAGGCGTCTTGATCCCAGGAGGCAAAATCTTCACCTTAGCTACTTCTCCTTTCTGGAGGAGAAGTCTCCTTTCCCCTGGGCCAAGCCCTCCAATTCACCCAGCGAATGCTGAGCACGTTCCCGGGGCCCAGTGCTCTCAGATGCAGAGATCAGAGACGCTTCTCACTGTCAAGGAGCTCACAGTCTTGACACAGAGACAGAGGTGCACAGAATCAAAGACAGTGAAAGGGGATGAGGAAGGCTGGACTATGAGCCTGACTGCACTGGGAAGCTCAGGACAGACTGGCTGGAGCAGGCATGTGCATCTGTGGAAGGGACCATGGGCAGAGTTAGAACGCCTTTATCTGGACTCCACTTGTTTTTTAAAGGATGCAGCGTGGAAAGTCATTAAAAGCTTCACAGAGATGCCAGAACTCTGGCTGGAGAAAATGCCAGTAAAACAAGAGGGAAAAGAGGGTAGAGATTAGGAAGGAAAGTAGAGGAGAATCAGAGAAGCTGTGGTCTGGAAGAGCCCCAAATCCACTCATGGGGTCAAGGGTCAAGTCAAAGGCAACTTCCTCCCTCTGCGGTGGCTATGCCAGGGGTCTTTCCCTTTGTGCCTGCACATCCCTCCAGGGCCTGGGAGCTCAGCAAGGTCTTGAGATGGCTCTCTCTTTGGACAACATCATAAGGAAGTTCATCCTTATTTGGAGTATTTTTGGACAACGTTGACCCAATGGACCAAAGCAGGCATAAGCCTTGACAGGAAGTCAACACAGCCCTCCTCCCTCTCTCCAACGCATCACTTGTCCCTCCCAGTTCCTGCAGCCAATCACCTTCATCCACTGTCACTTTTCTCTGGGGACACCCCCCTATCTTCTCCCCCTGTGGTCTTTCTTGAAGGTGAGGTCACATTTCCTGGGCTCTGGACATTCCATCTTTACTAAAGCAGTCAAGAATGACTTTAGAGAGCTTCTGGCTACCATGGTATTGCACTATTGGTTCAAAAAGGCAGGAAACAGTGGGACACACTGTTAGATTCTAGAACAGGGGCAAGTGTAGATGCAGGTCCGATAAAGGCTCTCTAGGTCCTGAGTTATACAAGGAAAACCCGTGGAATGGCCACCAGGAGTAAGTGATTGATATGTGTATATATATATATATATATATGTATGTATGTATGTATGTATGTATGTATGTATGTATGTAGGAGAGGGCTGGGGGGTTGGAGCACAGAGGCCATGCCATGGAAGAGCCCACAATTCAATGCTAAACTAAGTGTCCTGAAGGGAGGAATAATTAAGCACAGAAGGTGGGGTTAATTAAGCCAGGAGGTGGGATGTGGAGGCCAGATTTAAACGAGCTGCTTGCTCATTCACTGACTGGTTCCGTATTGGGCGTCTGGCCTCAGACAGGCATGAGGCCACAGCAGTAATGGACAGACAAGGCTCAGGGAGTTCTGGAAAGAGGGGGAGGGGCAGGCTAAATTCAAGGGCAGGGTGTGTTCGGATGCACCATGAGACCTGAGTCCGGGATTTAAAGTTCTGGATCTGCTCCTATATGTGGACAGAATTCTGGTTCGCATGAGACTAACGTCCCCATTTGAAATTGTTAAGATGGAGGAGAGAAGGGGCTGTTTTTCCCTCCGACACAGGCTCATCTTCCACGGGCAAAAAACGTGGTAACCTATGATATTCCTAAGGTCCCGGGTCCAGCAGAAGCAAAGAGGCACAAGAAAAGAAGTATGAGGGACGCCTGGGTGGCTCAGTTAGTTAAGCGGCTGCCTTCGGCTCAGGTCATGATCCCAGTGTCCTGGGATCGAGTCCCACATCGGCCTCTTTGCTCAGCAGGGAGCCTGCTTCTCCCTCTGCCTCTGCCTGCCTCTCTGTCTGCCTGTGCTTGCTTCTGCGCTCTCTGACAAATAAATAAAATCTTTAAAAAAAAAAAAGTATGAAAAAGAGGGAGAAGAAAATGAACACATCTAATGGGAAAAACCAAAGACAGTGGACAGAGAATCCTTCCCATTGGGATTTTGTCAAACGCTTCAGAATGACAGAGCAGAACGGCAGGCCGTTCCTTCAAGAACTGCTTTACCAAGCTCCTTGGGGCTTAACCCACTAAACTGTAAGGTAAACTTCCAGGCAGGATGAACAACACCCCACCTTTGAACGTTGAATGTCTCCGGGATGGATAGCGTTTACTAGGCTTCCGCTCGAAGGTGCTGGTTCTTCGTAACCTGGCGCCATGCGTGGCCTGATACTCTGTCCGGCCGCTGGAAGGGAAATATTTCATTGCATGTTGCCCATATCAGAATATCAGTACATTATGCATATTTGGAAGCATGCTTCTATTTTCAAGAGCACCAATGTAAATTTCAACTTATTGTGAACTCCTCTGGTGAAGACACATACTAAATTTAGCCTTGCATTTGGAAATAAAAGCTCTGCCAAATGCAGGCTGTATTATAGGGGCAGATATTTCCCCCGAAAGACAAAAGCCTGCAATTTAGGTACCAGCCACTTGACTCCACAGACTGAGCAGGTCCAAGTACTCGGAACATCTGACTGAGAGAGAACAATGATTCGCAAATAAAATAACCTTTCACAATACACATTATGTAGACATTTACCTCTTCTAAAACGCCGTTATCAATGACCACTTAAGTCAACCTTGGCCCTCCCTACTCTGCCAAGGGAAACAGGACTTCTTTCACCAAGGCTTTCTGGGTTTCAACTACCGTGTGGCCTCGCTGCCATTTCCAGGACGTATGCTGTTTTTATCTGAGAGGCTGTATCCCAGTCACACTCAGCGGATGATTTCTCACACAGAAGGGGTCACTAGTCTCCTGCTCTAAGTGCCTCCAAGGGGAATCCTTGTCTCCGACCTTCCCTTCCTTCTTCAATTCTCTTCAAGGAGCAGAAGGAGCCTGGTCTGGCCAAATCCTGGGGAAGTTTCCTCCCAGGATGGAAAAACCCACCTTGGCAGCCATCCCAACAGCCACTTCCTTGCACAGTACATAAATCTGAGATGAGCACATTTTTTGGCATATTCAAGAGTTCAAGGACATGCCATGTGTGGGTAGAGGTTATGAAACCAGGTAAAGTTTTAGAGTGTATAACAGTGATTCTCAGATCTGTAGACAAATCTTGGAAACCAACCTTGGGGAGGGCATTTAAAATGCACATTCCCAGGCCTTACTCATGAATGCATACGTGCGCGTACCCCATCGATTCTGATTACAAGGGTCTCAGATGAGTTCATAAATCCTCATTTTTAATAAACCCCCAAGGAATTTTTATGTTATTTGAAAGACACGGTCTTACATTCACAAGTAAAAATATGTGAAAAATTAAATTCTTCATGTTTTCGGGGTCTTTTCAGATTCAGATATTTACTGAGCCCATCCTGGGTCACTTGCATACATGTGGACATCTGCTCTCATTCTAATCATCAGCAAATTTCTTAATTTAAATAATAATGTAATCTAAATATTTATTTAATATTAATTTTGGGGCACTGGAGTGGCTTGGTCGGCTGAGCATCCAACTCTTGATTTCAGCTCAGGCCATGATCTCATTGGTCATGAGATTGAGCTGCACTTGGGGGTTCTCTCTCTCTGTCCCTCCCCAAATAGCACACACATACTCTCCCTCCCAAATAACTTTTTAAAAAAATTCATTTAAGGGGCGCCTGGGTGGCTCAGTGGGTTAAAGCCTCTGCCTTCGGCTCAGGTCATGATCCCAGGGTCCTGGGATCGAGTCCTGCATTGGGCTCCCTGCTCCGCAGGGAGCCTGCTTCCTCCTCTCTCTCTGCCTGCCTCTCTGCCTACTTGTGATCTCTGTCTGTCAAATGAATAAATAAAATCTTTAAAAAAAAATTCATTTAATATTACTCTTAATGGCCACATGTGGCTAGTATCTATCGCTCATTTCCAGCTACACATCAGCGATTAATAATTTTGGTATTTGCCCCATTTTATCCATGAGGATACTGAGGCTGAAAGAACTTCAGGGGGGCACCTGGGTGGCTCAGTTGGTTAAGCAACTGTCTGTGGCTCAGCTCATGATCCTGCAGTCCTGGGATGGATCAAGTCCCGCATTAGGCTGTCTGCTCAGCCGGGAGTCTGCTTCGCCCTCTACACCCCCCCCCCAAGTGCTCTCTGTCTCATTCTCTCTCTTTCAAATAAATATATAAAATCTTTAAAAGAGTTTCAGGGACCAAAGGTCAGATCTCAAGAAAGAAGCAGGGATGTCCGACTCAAGCCTCCAGACATACACCCACTCATTGCTCCATTCAGGAGACCCACTCCGGCCCCCTCCGGGCGGAAACCGGTGCCCACCTGAACCTGAAGCGAGACCCCAGCCGGATGAAGTCTGATCTGTTGGATTTGCTATTCCCCGGCGTGCGCAGGCGGAAGAAGGCGTGATGCTCCACGGCGCATTTCCAGAGGTGCTTGCAGGTTCGGGCGCTGTCCAGCCGGAACACGAACGTGTGCTCCTGCTCCCGGCCCTGCGAGGCGAAGCACGTGGTGCCGCGATCGGTGCGCACCCGTGACTTCGGCCGGGCAGGGTATGTGGCGAGGGCGGGAGACCACGGGCAAGCCTTACCTGGTCATCGTCCTCCACCACCACCAGCGTCAATTTGCTCTTTTTAAAATCCATTTTGGTAATTTTAGGCCTGGTCAGAGAGAAAACATTTTAAAAGCACAATCGGCAGGAAGGCGATCTACACAAACAGCAGTTTCCTCTCTACGGTTTTTAAGCTTTGATTTGCTCAAGAAATCATTCATTCATTCAAGTGATTTATTTACCCAGAACTCTCACGGCCACTGCCAAACGCCCGTGTAGGCCAGAGTACGGTGTGTTTTTAAAGCACATCTGGGTGTTGCCAATATCCCTCAGTGATCATCCATCAACATAGAATGCCACCACAAAATAGGAAAAGACATTTTTAATATTAGACAAAACTAAATTACCAAAAGAATAAGCCTATTTTGTTAGCTCCTTCAAAGATTAATATGCCTGTCGGGGTCAGTCCAAGAGAATATTCACAGCCATCTCTTCCCTACAAATAAACGAAGTGACAATCGGTAGAGAGTTCTAACAGGTCGTCACAGAGCAGAATGCAAAACAGTTTCCTCGCCACGTTACTTTGCCAGCACACCGTTCGCATGTGGCCCAGGCGCGGCGCACCCCGAGAGCCCCCGACGTGACCCACAGAGTTCTTACCCTGACAACGTGCATGTCTACCCCATACATCTCCAGCCACTTCGCTTTATTCAGGTAGGACAGCTCCGCCTGGGCAGGGCTCTTTCCCCTTAGAAAAACCAACGGAAACACATGTAAACTGTGGCTCATCACCTCCCCACCCATGGGATTTTGAGGGGCCTAGCCACACTGTGGATGCTCAGCAGCGATTAGAAGAACGACGGACACCAATCCGGGTGAAGAGGAAAAGGCCTCCACGGACGGACTACTGACTAGAAAGGTGACAGACAGCAGTGCTTATAATGTGAGCATGGAAGGCGACAATTTTTGTGCGTGGACATGGCTGTGTCCACACCAGGTAAAAAGGCCAGAGAGCCGCACGACTGGCTGCAGAGAGGACGGCGGTGGGGGAGGAGTGGGGGTGAGCACATGCGGGGCGTGACACCACGATGCCACAGCCACACCTTCCTCTGCTGTTCCGACCTGGTATAAGAGTGGGCTAGCGTCACCTTCCAGTTTCAAAAAAAGGTCATGAGGCCCCTTCAAAGGATGGAGGGGCAGGAGGAAACTAGGCTCTGTTTCTGAGTCCAAGACTGACTCAGAGCAGGTGGAGTCTGGGAAGAGGGGCTGGGAGGGCAGAAAGGCATGAAACTGTCTGCCTAGGGAGACCCCGGGTAGAAGGAAGGAAGAGGCAAGATGTAAACGACAAGGCTAGATCCAGCTGTGGCATAACATGTCCTGAAATAGAACACTGTACAACACGTGGTCTCAAATATGGGCGTCCCTGTAGGGTGTCTAAAAGGTTTCTTCTAGAAGATTCAGGCCACGGACAGAGACCTGGGTGTGGAGGAAGACACCGAGGCAGAGCCTCCTTGCTCTCTCTAGGAGGCCAGGTGAGCAGCGGTGTCCCCTGCAGGAACAAGCCATTCGGGACAAGGCTCTGTAATTCAGAGAGCAATGGGAGTATGGTTCTGTCCTGCCTGTGTATCTCAGTATCTTAGGAAAGACAGGTGTCGTGGTGGGGGAGGGGGCTTTGGAAACATGGGACTGAGAGCTGAGAAGTGAAAAGCTGGAGCTGCAGTTTTATAGTCTTCAACCAGAGCAACTGTGCTGCCACATCCAAGTCTGACACACGCTTACAGATCACGAAAGAAACGCATCAGAATGCGAGATGGTACCTGCACTCTTTCCATCTCTGGAAGATATCAAATTCCATCGCTTCTGTCTGATTTGGAATGAACCGAAACTCAGACACAAGCTCTGGCGTGTGTTCTGGAAGCTCGCACTCCCCCAGCTCCGCTGCGAGGTTCATAAAAGGGAAAAAAAAAACAAAACAGGAGACAGTGAATGCTTTCGGTGATTGCTGCAACCAGGTCCAGAGGCAATTTGCACAATTGTAATAAAGCACAGGTACCCCCATGTGGAGGACTCCCCTCCTTTCAAGAGGGCTGAACTCCCACCTGGTGCCCACATGTATATCCAGAATCCCCGAAAATCATCCTCGTGCCCTCCCAACTGGTCAAAACACCATTATCTCAGTTATGACTGTCTCTCTCTCTCGCCTGCTTCTCCTACTGGAGGAGGCCCAGATTATGTTTCCCCCGTGAAATGGTAGAGCCCAGATCTGCAATAAAAGACAACTGCAGGGAACGAGGACCTGCTCAGAAACATCCATTTCAGCAGGCTCTCTCAAAGGGTGGGTCCGAGCCCGAGCCCGCAGTGCTGGAGAGGACCAATCAAGCATTCAGTACATGTAGAATCTAGGGGAAAATAAGCCGGGAGGGAGAGAGGGGAGGAGGGCGGAGGGGAGGAGGGAGGGAGGGAGGGAGGGGGTGACAAGGCTGCAGGAGCAACTGCGGCAAGTCAGTCAGAACCAGGAGGGAGATGGCAGAGCAGACTGCGAACAGCCACGTGAGCAGTCCCAGTAGAAAGCCCGGGGCGCCCTGTACACTAGTTGCTCTCACCAAGTACCCCACAGAATGGAGGGCCTGAGGACACAGGGGGCCCCAGGCCTCCAAGACACGAATGAGAAAATCCACTCTCCCCACCCTGGATCCCACCCCTGCAGCTCAGGGGGCAGACCCCAGGACGGAAAGGAATCTTCCAGCAGTTTCTCTAACATCCCCCTACTATGCAGTGTCGGCATCACCCGGGAGTTTGCTTCTAACGCCCAGTCTCAGGCTCCAGTCCAGAACTACTGATGCCAAAGCTTCCTTTTCACCGGAAGCCCAGGTGATGGGCTCACAGGTTACTTTGGAAAGCACAGATCTGCACCGCTGGCCTTTGACCTTGGGTGTGCATCAGGATCACCCAGAGGGCTTGCTAAAACACACATCGTTGAACCCCATCCGCCAAGATTCTGATGCCACAGGGTTGGATGAGGCCTGAGAATGTGCATTTCTAGCAAGTTCCCAGGTCATGCCGATGCAGCTGACCAGGGCACATACCTTGAGAACCCCGGCTCAACATAACAGATCCCACCAACTGATGAGTCAGCATACTGTCATACTGTCTGAACCCCTCCAGTCACAGCCCCTCACTAAGTCCCCTTTCCAATCCCAGAGCCCACTTTTCCGGAGGGACCCGATGGGCTTGCAAAAGGAATGAGCCTTTTCTTTCCACACAGACGCAGTAGGACCAAGCTCAGAGGTGGCGTGAGACGGCTGTATGAGACGCTGCCTGACACGGGGAGGGGACCTGGTGAACGTCTCCTCACCTGACCGAGGCCCTTCATTTGCAACTCTGAGTGGACAGCCCCCTGAGATCACCAGGGTGGTCTGAGGCAGAGCGTGCAGGTACTTGGTACCTCGAGCAAAGTTACAAATGAAGATTCTGCTCTGGAAATACGCACCCAGTGAAGGGGAGGGCTAGGCTCCCAAGGCTACAGCTGACCTCTGACCAATCGCTCA
Source organism: Taxidea taxus jeffersonii (assembly GCA_003697995.1). NCBI lineage: Eukaryota > Metazoa > Chordata > Mammalia > Carnivora > Mustelidae > Taxidea > Taxidea taxus. The sequence goes on from ML111688.1 coordinate 10,225, forward strand.
CCCTGAAACTATGGGGCTGGTAAGGCTATCGGGGCAGTGTGGGCAGAGCTCCTCTTCCTATGAACCACGCTTCCCCTGCATCCATGGGCCGAAGGCGGGCAACAGAGCCCTGGGTTGAGTGATGGCTCGGCGACACCACTAACATCATCAAGCACAGCAGGAAGAAGCCAGACGATGGTAAGGTTCTCCTGAGACCAGGCAGGGGGGCCAGTGTCCCTCCTCACTGTTGCTGGACGAGAACCAGCATTAGCGACACCTAGTACACGTACGCTGAGACAGCATGGCCGCCTTCCGAGAATCTGCCGGCCAAACGACACTCAGTGTCTGTGAGCTCTGCAGCCAGGGTCCTGGCTGTGGGGAGTGCAGCTGGGGGGAGGGCGGGGGGGGCATGGAAACAGCTCAGACACAGGAGGGCCCGAATCCACCCTCTACTGTCAACTATCTCTGTGCCACCCCGGCAAGCCACTTAGCTGCTCGCCATTTCTGATGCCCCACCTGTAAAACTGGGAACTGCTGCAAGGACAAAAGAAGATCATGGGACACACAGCCAATGATGGCCCCATTCCTCCCACTCCTTCTTTCTGCCTGAATTAGCTTTTTTTAAAAAAGCTTTTATTTATTTATTTGTCAGAGAGAGAGAAAGAGAGAGCATAAGCAGGGAGAGACACAGAGAGAGAGAGAATGAGAGAGAGAAGCAGGTTCCCCGCTGAGCAAGGAGCCTGATGCTGGACTGGATCCCAGGACCCTGAGATCATGACCTGAGCCGAAGGCAGACGCTTAACTGACTGAGCCACCCAGATGTCCCAGTAACTTTCAAATCTACCATTAACTTAGTCCTCAAAAGAGTGCAGCCTTCACTCAGGGCCGCTGTGTCAGCCCCTCCAGAGCACCATTCATTCAAGGACGACCACAGCAAGACATGTCTTCGACGCTCAAGCAAGGGAGGAAACACACCCTCCATTTTATGCAAAGCCAGACAAGCTCCAGTGACCTTGATGACCTGAGACAGACCGGCTCCACGGGGGCGAACTGGAAAGCAGGCTGTAGCACCTCCCAACGGGATGTGGGGAAAAGAGGCCAGGGAGGGACAATGTAACAAGACCTCCCCGACTTGTGTGTCTAAGCCTTCAGCCTTCTTCATTTGTACGGGACACAATGACTGTATCTTAAATGACACTAGGTTGTGGTTCCAACTCAAATGGGTCATTTCCCCGAGAAAGGCTCACAGACAGCTGACCTCATTCACGTCTGCCCCAGCTCTGGAGCGTGGCAAGTGGTCCTACCAGAGCTGGACTTTGGGAGTGTGATGATGACTTCATCAAATGGCAGGAAGTGAGGGGGAGTAGAGGGGAGGGAAAGATGAGCATGTATGTCCCTGGGGCGCTCATGGTTCAGGACCCGTGGAGTGATGGCCCCGGGTCTGACAGGGATGTGATTTCGTCCCGTTAACCACACTCTGACATCTACTGCTGAGCCACCAACCCTGACGGCAGAAACTCCTGAAGACTCACAAATTCTAGAGTGGATGCTACTTGCCCAGCTGGTGAAATTATACCTGGCCAAAATGGACAGCAGATTGCCATGTTCCCTTGTAGCACTCAGCATAAGGACTGTTGTATCAGGAAGATGTGGACATGAAGCACTTAGCATTGCATTCGGCACAGACATTCACAGAGGACAGTATTGTCATCTCTACCATCCGTGCTTTCAGACCTCAGGGGCAAGCTCCCCCTTCAACCACAGTCTTTGAAGGGCTTCTCCCACTTCATTCGATTCCTTCTATACTTACTGAGCCCCTGCTATATGCGAGCCCCCATCAGAAAACAAGAATTAAAAAGTGACTAAGGAATAGTAGTGTCAGGTAAGGGGAGTATCCTGCAGTCATTAAACACCATCTTTACAGCAGAAAACGTACACTAGAAATACCAAGTAGAAAATCATACAAAAAGTTGTATATGACTTATCAGAATTACACTTTAAAAACTGCGCCCAGACACTCCTGATTATCTGTGGATGGCAGGGTGATAGGTTCCTTCCTTTCTTCTACTTGTCTATTGTGCTGCTGTCCTGATATTCTTAACAGATGTGTACTGATTTTATAATTTGAAGACGTAGATCAACTTCTAAAAATTGGCAAATACAAAAGCTGGAAGCCAAATCTTATGATGGTATTCAAAATTAATTAGTAATATGCATAAATACGTCATAATTCATTATCCCATAGAAGCCAATTAATGCACTGGTAAATGAATCCACAACATATGTCTATCTGATATACTGATAAAATTCCTTATGTGCAGTTACACGTTCGTATCCTCTTAATTAATGTTGGAGACCTCAGCAAGGGTTTCTTGCGCATTTTAAACGGAAATCCACCAGTGCCTAATATGGAACAGCCAACGTTGACAACCGTGCAGGCAAACCTACCATCTAACTCCCACCTCTAAGCAGATGACTCCTTGTCAATGCTTCTGGCCTGACCTCTCTGATGCAGCCAGATATGCACACTCAAGAAGCTGCTGGGGCTCCCCCTTGCACCTCTCAGCCAAGAGGCCCTACACGGGAGCCAACTGTTCTAACCATTCACTGTTCCCATCACCTGCCACAGATCTCATGACCAGGTCCTTCTCCTGCACCAGTAATGTTTTTTTGGGGGGGGGTGTGTGTGCGCATGCGTGCGTGTGCCCCCTGCCCTAGTCAGTTTCCTTTTATTACAGCCCTGGTCTCGCTGCAGTCCCTCCTCCCCATCATAGACAGTGTGCTCTTTCTAAACACACACCTGACCAGGCCGGCCTCCCTCTTAAGAGCCTTCAGGGGCCTGCTGCTGACAGCATGAAGGTCATGCTCTCTAAACAGGGTTCAAGTCTGTCCACATCTCCAGGGTCCTGAACTTCCGCCCTCTGACACCACGTGACTGCTGGTGCCTCTCTGCACTTTCCTACTTCGCGTCCTGATTCCTTTGTGCATCCTCATCCACTCATCCCCACGAAGGGCCTTCGCCTTCCAAGCCCCCTGCAGCAACTCTGCTACCTCTATGTGGTTCTACCATGTCCTCACGGGACCACAAGCTACTTGGAGATGGAGGCCGTACTGTACCCAATTATACCCCAGAGCAGAGAACTGAGCCTGGTACATGGGATCATCAATTGCTGAAACAAGAGCGTAACATTAAAATGCTAATTACCACCAAAGAAGAATGTACCTTGTAGACAGAGAGCAGCTAATTCCACAGCCGTTTCATAGGGGCATTTCAATCTTGGGGGAGAGAAAAGAGAAAGAGAGGGGAAATTAATTCTGTATATGGAATTTAATACTCGTAAACCATATAAAATATCATTAAAGTCATTTTTCAAAAGGTAGTGATATTTAGATAATGATTTTTCCCAGCGGCTTCTATTTTTGCTGCCCACACTACACAATGCAAACAAGCTGACTTCCGCTACCTATTTCCCAAAGTCAAGTCTCACCATCTAGCAAAACCACCCAACCCTGGTATAGTCTCTATCCACCCTGCGGGCAATTTTACTGAATTTGGCGAGGATGGGGGAAGTATGGGAAATAGAATGAACAGCCTTCCCTTTGCCTTGTGTTTCTGAAACTTACTTTATCTAGTACATGTGCCTTTTCAAGCTGCCTTACGTCTTTCTTGAAACCGGGTCATAATGTTAAAAATAAGCAGACAGACACACTATCTAACACTGCCAGGACAGCTGGGCACACTCAAGCGTTCTCGCAAGGAGAAGGGAGGCAGACCCACGGATGGGAATCACTACACCTCCAATCACTGATCTCATTCATACTTCAAATTACAAACTGAGTCAGAAAAATAATAATGACATGCATTGGTATATAGCATTTCACAGTTTTCAAAGCCTTTCACATGTACAGCCAAATGTGGTCAATGCACAGAGTTTATAAGTCCCAAAGACAGGTGTTCCCAGGGCTCCCCCATCCCCCACTTCAGAGATGAGGAACTAGTGTTCACGTGTCTTGCTCAAGGTCATCCAGCTGGAAGGAGGTAGTGCTGGGGACCAGGGCACCACTGTGTTAAATCAGGTAACTCAGGCCAAAGTACACGGAAACTGCAAAGTACCATAAAAATGCAAGATGTCGCCATTAATATTTTTCCAAATGGAAGACAATTACTAAAGATAAGAGGTCTTTCTTAGGAGGAGCACAGTATGCAGAGAGGGAGAGAGACAGAAATACACACACACTCGTACTACACACACCAAAGATTTGTAGTGCATGACTGAAAAAGGCAAATGTATACACTGTACAATCTACGTGTTCCACGGTATATATCGTGTCAGGTTTCTATAGCGTATGTTCAATGCGGAGCCTGCAGATTCTGACATCACTTTTCCAATTTCTGCGTGTATTCAAAATCAAGATAGGCTCTTTTCAGCATCAGGGATCGCTTTTTGAGATTCAGTACGGCCTTCATTTTCCGTGGAATAGAAAATGGTCAGTATGTATGCGGAGAAGTGACACAACTGTAAGGGCTAGGACCACTGGAATTTCCCATCCTTAAAATGAATACTGCAGGCGAGACCAACCACATGGGTACCAAACCTCCTTGGCGCTCACCAATCATTGTCGCCAGAGGCCTGGTATTGAAAAATGATTTTTAAGAGGGGAAAAGGAAATGAGGCAAGATGTCGAAACCTCCTATCAGAGTCAGAACATAACCTGTTTTGTTGCTTAAATGCAGATGGTGATGAATGAGACTTCTGACTGCCCAAATGCTTGTACGTGTATACATACTAATAACGTATCTTGCTTGCAAATACGACAAAAGCCATTATGAATGGGGCGGTGATGTGATCGGGGAGATAATTACTCCCAAATGCACATCACTTAAGATATTAAATGCTCTTGGAAATGCTTCAAGCCATAGAGTAATCATTTAAAACAAGATGACAATGACAGTGATACAAGTATTAGACTCACTTTACAATGCCTGGTGTACTTTTTTTGAATTTTGAAAAGGGAACAAGGGTAGAAGAGTTAAAACAACAACAACGTCAACAGTGATTTAGAAATACACTATGATCTATCCTGCGTTAAGAGTGAGAACGAAAACATACTTACTTTCCTGAAAGAATGTCATGCCTGAGTTGTAAAACAAACAGGTACCTGATAAACATACACAAAAGTCAACAGAGGGTCCCTCTTTCCCAGCCGCTTCCAATCCCCAACTGCCCATCACAAATCCCACCCCCGACACAGCCCAGAATTCCGCATTGTAAAAAGGAGTCCAAATCAAATGAGAACTTTTGGTGGAAGCATCTCCTCTGGAGTCTCCAGGTAAGGCCTCCCAGAACCTAGCTAGGCGGGTGAGCGCGTGTATAGGATTTGCAAGATACTCAGAGGATGGAACACGGGACACGGCACAGTCCAGCGACGGCCTGGGCAGCACCGGCAGTGCTCGAGGAGAGGAGAGCTCACACACAGGCATGCGGCGTGTCCAATCACACAGACAGGGCGGAGTCCCTGGACATGGCCCTCAGCCAGTCCCACCAGCACATTCCGGGAAGGGTGCGTATGTTTGTATCAGAAAGTTTACAGCTGCTGGTAGTTAGCAACTGCTTGAGGCTTTTTTCCTGATGCAGGTGAACTGCAGACTCTGTCTTTCAAAAAAGAATTTCATGTATATACACACACACACACCCAAATCCCGGAACTGGGCTGCAGGGGGTTATGGGGTAATGAGAAATGGGGAGAGGAAAGCGGCAAAAACACAAGTGGAGTTCACCTAAGTAAAAAAAATAAAATAAAAAAAAATTAAGTGCCTTGGCTTAACTAAGTGGTTTTTTTTAAAACCAGGAGGATGTGGGCATCAGAACCACTTATAGTGCTTTGTAAAAGCCAAAGCTACCCACGCTCCGCCCCATACCTACGGAATCAGTCTTACATGCAAGAGTGGTCCCCAGGAATCTGATTTGTTCAAAAGCGTCCTAGGTGTTTCTGATTCACACAACCCTGGTTAAGAATCACTGGCTTTGATGATGGCTAGAAGCAGCATGTTTCGTAAAGGACTCCAAAGAGGAACTCGAGAATAATTTGTTTGAACTTGGAACACAATGCAGATGGTCATTCTCTGTTGGAATGGATCTAGGAGCATGTGGGTGACCCCAGAAATCAAAGGATGGGGGGAGCTGAAGGTTCTAGTACATTCCAGAATGTTCCTGCTTCCAACAGCTGCTTTGCCACCACTGAGCTGAGTACTTACATCAAAGAGAACACGGGGCTGACATGGCCAGAACTTCCAATTTCTACAGGAAAACCTAGCTACGGAAGGCCAGTAGGCCTCTCCAGGGTGGCGAATGATGACAAGCAGTCTTTAAAAGTATTCCTTGGGGGGGTCATCTCCAGGCTAATGGCCACCACCATGAGCTGACATGTCACCACTACTGTCAATCACACAAATGACAAAGAGGGACATCTAAAGCAGCGGAAGGCTGGGTAGAGAATCTCACTGTCAGAAGGGTAAGTGGAGGGAAATTCCGTACTTAAAATGTTTTTAAAGTCTCTTTTGCTTCAACACTGTTTCTGAAGTCTAAGAGACAGGCATAGGCGGGCACAGCTCAAAAGAAATCCAGCGGGGCTGAAAGAGAACATGAAGGGGTTCCAACAACTTTGATATTGGAGCAATCAAGGGAACACTGTGCAGCCCCTTAAAAAAATAAGATGGCAATCTGGGACTAAGAAATGCTCTTCCAATACCTGGTATTCCCTTGGTAAGGCTACCAAAAGGGAAGCCTTTTTGTACCTAGACAAAAATAAAGTGCCCTAGAACAACTCACCAGTTTACCCACAGCCCAACAAAATAGAAATGTGATAAGAAAACAAATCCTTTAACTCTGATTTGCTAAGAAAAAGTTCAAATGAAGCAAAGGGTAGATTTTCACCAGAACACAGAGACAAGCACAGGGAAGAGTACAAATAACTCTTGCTCAGAACTTAAAGCCAGCAGGTAGAAGAGGAGGCAGATCCACAACACAGGGAGCCCATAAGTTGCAAGGCAAGTGCTACGGCAAAGAGGGAAACCTTGTCCTGCATGTTGTCCTACCTTGTAAACTCTTCACGAAGGTTGTTGGGTTCCGAAGAGTAATATTTAACTCGAAAGTGCAAAGCATAAGAAGGTCCAACTGAACATATGGAGATGGAAGGTTGAAGATGTTTTCCCCCAGTTTTGAAGATCAGAGAATGGACAAAAGGAAAAACACGTTAAATCTAGTCATACACTCACCGTTACACCGGGGAGGGCACAATGGGGCACAGAAAGCTAGTGAGTTCTTTTCAATCCTCCAGTCTGGAAAACTAAAGTGTGCTTTCGCGCTGACAGGGACGGCACAGCTAGTAACTCCTTCTGGAATAAAACCCTAACCGTCTAGATGAATTACTAAGAGCTGACATTTTACTTCCACCCAATTACCGAGATATTCCAAACAGATACTAGCTTCTTACAAAATATGAAGTGGGCTAAAGGAAAGTGACATATACACAATCAAGGGTTCTGTAACCTAAAAATACAGTGAGGACACCGGAAAGTACTACATGTTTTAAAATGACCCACGCATACACAACCCTGAAGACAAGGGCTTGCCACACCTGTTAAATCGGAGAGCTGGACCGGACTGTTGGCACGCCAGCCTTCCCATCCTCTGAGTCCACTTTTATAACTCATTAGCAAATGAATGTAATAGGCATAAAGTCACGCTTCTGGAGAGGATATTAATCAGTTCTCATTGGCAAGGGTGCCTGATTTCAAAGGAGAGCATAGTCTCTTTTTTAATATCTACCAAAAACCCTTATCCAAATTTTAGACTCTAACATTTGGCCAGCCTTAAGAAATGAGAAATCATCCACTTAAAACAGAATCTATTTTAAAACGCTCCCAAGTCCTAATGAAAAAACATAATACCTCAAAACATTGGCAAAGGAGTTTTACTCTCTGATAAAAGAAATAAGTGAGTACACTAAATTCTGCTTACTTACTTTTCATCTGCTTTTTTATGGGTTTGGAATGATCCAGCCAGTGCTGAAAGAGAGAAAAGGTTTCTTCAGGAATAGTTCATCAGCTAGACGACATAGCCCACATCTCCCCTCCTCTATCAACTTCAGTCATTCTACCCATGAAACCAGGGATCAGACCAGATCGGGGTTCTCAGGCTGGGGATCAGCAAGCTGTATGGGATGGTATTAAAAGAAAAAAAAAATCTATGCTTAGGTACGATACCTTTTTTCTTGTGAGCATTAACTTTTCAAAGAGGTGCCTAAAAGAACTTTAGACCTTTTAACTAATTGATCCGTGGAGGCCCTTTCTGGTCAGTGGAGTGTCGACCGGCTTTTCCTTCTAAATTTCTCAAGTTACACTCCATTTTCTCCCAAGTCACCATCAGCCTAGGAAAGACTACCAGCCACACTGCGGGGAGCCTCTGACCACGCATGGGTCTTGAAGCTCTGTCGCTGTAAATGCTAAAATCAGAAAACCCAAATTCATGACCCCTTTATTCTTTTGCCTGGAAAAGGACCCCTAAGGAAACTGGGAAGACAGGCAGAGATTTGTTCGCTGGAGATAATTTTGCTCTGGTCAATGAGGACATTTCAACTTCCTGTCATTTTCATCAGAAAGAACACTTGCGTCCTAGGCACCCCAGTAAGTCATAAAACCAATTCCCTCGTATGCAAATTCCTCCATCATGTCTTCAGTGGTTGATACTACACCATCCTGAGGAGCCTCAGCAGTTTAACTCCCAGGGAAAACAGTACTTAGGACCCTTACTCTGGGAGCCCCTCCAAGCGATCCCAAGCCCTGGATCAACAAGCCAAGTTGTCTCCTGCCAGGCACAGAGCATGGCACCTGTCAAGCGCCTATTAGATTCTTGAGAAATAAATAAAGGCTTGATATAATTTTTTTTTTAAAGGAGGAAAAGAGGAACTGGCCACGCACTGAAACACGTGCCCGTGAGGGTAACGTCTGAAACGACCCAGCCAGAGTGGGTCTCTCACCGGCTGCTGGGAATCAGAGGCAGGTCTGGGGACTGTAGATCGGTCTCAGGAGCAATCTCAGCTCTGCACATTCTAATCACAAGGAAGGGTGGGACTAAATGAGTGTGGTGTACTCTACCCCTCACCATAGAGCCCATTATAACTGTGTGGGAGGAGGGGAACAAGGAAACACAAGAGCAAATAGCAGGTGACTTAGAACACAATCAGCTGTGAGCGGTGCGAGGGGAGGGCGTGGGCTTCTGTCATCCCCACCCTCCGGCTCAGCAACCGCGTGATGAAGGAAGATCAGCGCGGCAGGACGCAGCAAGTGCAGGCTGCTTGATCTCACTGTTAATAGCTATGAATTGGAAATGACCTAAATGTCCATCAACAAAGGAGGACCCCAAAAAAATGGCTCGTCCCTGTGGTGAAATACTATTCAGTCTTTCAAATGGATGTGGGCCTCTTTATCCACGTGGCAAGAGACCCACAGCTCAACACTTGATGAAAAGGAAAAAAAAAAACAAAAACAAAACCCAGGATCCCGTTTATATAAAATTATTATTTTCTACCAAGATATGTCCAGAAGGATTTATAGACATGGATGTGGGGCTGTGGGTACGGCTTACTTTTTTTCTTTTTTACTTTTCTGCATAATTTTTTACTTTAATGAGAATACGATCTTCAAGGCGTGAGCCAGACTGCCACTCCCATTATTCACTCCGTGGTTTGCTTAGCAGGCAGGTTTTAATAAAAGATCAGTTTGCCCCGTCAGAATGCCGAATCACTGCTGCCCTCAACCAAGCAGAAAACCTCGGACCTTAGCCTCTGGGAAGAGGACAGATACAGACCTGATAAATGTCTATTTACTTTCCTGCCAAAGTGTCTCACCAATGGCTATGACTAAACTCCTTCCTCTCACTTTGAAATTAATGTACTATTACCACGCAAAGAAAGTTCTCCCCACAACCAGCCTTCTAATCTCATTAGACCCAGAGGCTCAGAGCTTCATGGGGTTTGTCCCATTTCTTCCCTTCAAGTCCCCTTCTATCTGGAACAGAACACATTAAGCCCCCTGTTCCCCTCCCTCCGATGTCAAACTATGATCTTGATCCAAGTTGGACCTGTGTTGTTCCTGTGGCGATGGTTTTCAACCCTGGTTGTGCATTGCAGTCACGACTACCCAGGTCCTACCCAAAATTCATTAAACAGAGTCTCAGAGCATCACTGTTTTTTAAAGGCTCCCCGTGTGCCCATTAAATATTTAGTGCTGAAGTCTTCCCACATCCTCCTCTTACCCAGGAATATAGCCTACCGATCTTGGGGATCTTGACATCCACAACCCCTTCTGAAAATCATTGTCTATGCTTTGTGAAATCTCAAGCAATTTTGGGGTTTATTGGCCAGACATCTATGGTTGGTGTTAACTGACAGTTCATGGCTAGTGCTCCTACTGAACAGCAGCCTGCTTTTTCCCCCTGGCCACGGAGCCAGGAGCCAAGGAGCTCCCTGATCCACGTGGGGCTGGCCTCCATCCTTCCTGCCCGGCCAAGGGGCCCTGCCCGAAGCAGAACATACCAGGATGGAGGCCCGTGAGAAGTCTGTGGCCCACTAAGCTGGTAAAGCCATTATAACAGTTTCATTTTAAAAGCTCCTTGGCCCTATCGGGAGGATTCAGATCAGGTTTGCTTGCCCGCATCAGAAGCGATAAGAAATCCAGCCATAATCCTAGAACAAGAGATGATAAAACCTATCTTGTATCCAACCAGTTCAAAATGACCTGACATTCTTCTTAGCTACAGGAGCTGACCAGACTCTGATTACTTATGTTTTATCCCATAAGACCACCTCATGATGAATACCCGGGCACTACAGCCCAACGTGGCCTTTGGTAAATCATATCCTTGCACTTGGCTCAGAGGCCTGCATTCAGCAGCAGTGGGACCGGTCTCAGATGTTCAGCTAAGTACAGCCACACTGCCTGTCGGCAAAGGCCAAGGCAAATGGCTCCAGCCCTCTTAAGAGACCATTAAACCAGTCACTGGGGATAGACGAGGGCATTTCTAAGTTCATAGGGCATGAGATTTAACTCAAACCCTCTAACAGGTGTTAGAAAGGTGGTTTCTGATCTGAACATCTCATCCAAGTCAATCTGGTAAAATCCTTTCCATAAATCAAGATGGGAGACGATCTGGCAAAAGCCCATCTGTCCTGATGGTACATCAGTTCTGGAACCATGACATGGAGCAGCCTGGCTGCAGAACCGAGCTGTCCGAAATCTGCACAGAAGCCCTTGAACTGTGATGGCCAGGAGAAGCTCAGGGGGTGAAAAGGGTCTAAAACCCGCCATCACGTGTGAGTGCCGGAGCTCATCGCTGGCTGCCTAGTACCTGTACAGTTTCTTCGCTTACAGAGGGTGTCTAGTTTGCGTTTAAATCAGAGTTGGAAGGAATGTGGAGAGATAATCACATCCAAGGGATGAAAAGAGAAAGAAGGGAAAGGACACTTTTGGCGCTTACTGTGTGTGATGGGATTTATAATAAGAAATATATATTTGGTCTTAGTTTCTGGCACAGAGCTCTTAAAACCCTTGGAATTTTCTACACTGTAAGAGCAATAAAGGTGTCCTGACAGGCCTAACAAATCCCGTTCAACCCCACCTGAGTTTATGTCAACTGAGGCAACTTTCAGAAGGCACCTGAGGATGGAGCTGGAAGCCAGGGGAACTAACCTGTGACTAAGCTTACCCCTGACCGCCGCGGGACCGGGAGGAGGAGGAGTGGGGGCTGGGAGCTTGAGTCACTCGCCAATGCCAATGATTTAATCAATCCCACCCTTGCAGCAAAGCCTCCGCAAAAACTTAAAAGGCGATGTGGAGAGCTTCCGGTCCGGTGAACACACAGAGATCTGGAGAGAGTGCCTTCCCCGCCTACGGAGGGGTCGCTCCTTCTCATCCACAGGAAGCCCCATGACCTCACATCTGCCAGCTATCTGAGATGTCCTTAGGGATTCATCTAAATCCACTTTAGAGACCCTCTACCCATAGCTTTCCAGCTAGCATCAATATTTGCACGTGGGCAGGAAAACCCTCGCTCTGCCAGCCTTCAGACACAGGCTGCTGGGAGGCCGGTGGCATTTCTTGAGCTGTTTCCCACTCCTTTGGACTAAAATAGAAGGAGGCAGAAGACGAGAGTTCGAGTCCCAGCTCTACCGCCCACCTGGTGTGTGGCCATGGGCAGGCCCCCTGGAACTGTTTCCTCATCTGGGCACTGAGCTGTGCTCGAACGCGCGGTCTGAAGAATCAGCTCAGTGGCCACGGAAACTGTGACGATCCACCGAAATGGAAGGCTTGCCCGTCCCTCACAGCAACAGCATCCCGACAGCACCTCCCTCCAGGTGCACCTGAGACAGTAGGAAGGCTCAGCCGCGTCCATAGAAGGGCCACGTGTGATGGCATTTCGAGCGATCTTCAGAGCAAAGCCGCAAACATCCCTTCAGCACCACTCACCCTCTCGGCAGCCACCAGATCCGTGTCAACCTCACCTCGCTGCCCTGGGCCTCTTATTACCCATCCACTCAATTCTAGGCTGCAAAAACCAGAGGAAAAACCACCCACGAGTCTAGAGACAAAAGTCCAAATCACCTGTTCTGGGTCCCTTGCTGCAAAGCGTACCACCATAAAATGCTCCTTTTTCATGTGGGAGGGGCTCTGGAAGGGACACACAATGGCCACACTGGCCCTCTAGAGTGCTCTGCCCGAAGGACCCGGAAGGAGGCTCCTGCTTCGTGGGGCTATGTTACTGGTGTCCCAAATCCCTGTACCCCTCTTCCCTCTGATGCCTCGCTCAGCTCATCACTGATACTCAGGTGGTCCTCCTCTGGGCTCCCAGAGTGAAGACACACACCCCTGTATTCCACTGGCGTGGTGCGTGTCCCCCACCAGAATGCGGCAGGCTCGAACACGGTCCTGCTTACTTCTGGGCCACGGAGACAGACAGTGAAGAAGCTCCAAGGCAAAGTCTGCTGAATGGCCACTGCCTAACCGTGTCTTTGTGCGGGTGCACACACATGGATGTGTGTGGCTGAGATGCTACCGTGTGGAATGGAACCAGTAGAGCCCACTGGAAAGGGCTGGTCTTTGGAATGAAACCAGATTTTGCATCTTGCCTCTGTCCCTCACTTTGACCTTTACAAGGTTCCTAGTGAGCCTCAGCTTCATCATCTATAAAATGGGTCTGCTCTACGGCTAGTCTTCCAGATGATGAAGGTTAAAGAGTTATTTGTAACACCTTTAGGTTGATGCCTGGCTCAGAGCTCACCAGAGTGGGAACTCAGGAATCAGCATCTATCTGATCAGTCTGTAAGAAAGCTGGGTGGGTGGAGGCCAGAGCCTTCTCTCCCAGAAGAAAGCTCTCCTCTATAAAAATAGAGCCCTTACCCCTGCTTTGAGCTATGCAAAGGTGAGATCTACAGAATGGGCTGCTGCCTGCCTTGATATGGAAAAGGGAAACAGGAGGCCCCAGCCTCAACTGCTAAAAATAGGCAATGCCAATAGACTTTGACCTTGCTTCAGGGCTGGGCAGCGCACTATGGTAACCAGGCTTGGCTCTTCGCAGGGAGCTGGGGACAGACGCAGAAAGCTGTGCCAAATCCCGCCACTGCCAGCCCTCTGGGATCTGCATGCAGGGGCGGGGTGGGGATGCCATTTCTCACAGGAGCCTCTCAAGGCCATAAGCCAATGGCCAAGCAGACTGTTCCCTGCCTGGCCCCCATCTATTATACCTGCCATCAGTTGCTTCGTTTGTCCCAGGCGCCCAGAAAATAACTGACTCGGGAACTGTCCCAGAGGGATCATCTAAATCGCTAATGTTTCTCCCACAGGCAAGGTGGCCTTGCTGGTTCCAGCTAGCCTAAGTGCGTCACCTCCGGTGATGACTTCTGGTCCTCCTTCAGCTTGCCTAATTAGAAAGGAGACCCACAGCCATGTTAGATTTCAAAACCCTTCCTCCTAACTCACAGAACCCCTCAACTTCCCTGCAACACACACGTTACTGCCTCTACTTTACAGTTAGGAAAACAGGCTCGCAAGTCTAGTGTACTAAGAAGAGCAGTTAGCCATGAGGTCATAAAACCCGGGTTTGCATCTGAGCTGTGCTACTCACCGAGGCCCTGCCGGAGTCTGAGGCTTTCATTTCACCACCAAGAAGACAGAAACAATTGACAAATAGCTGCTAAGGTCCCTGCTGGGGCTGAAGATTGAGGTTTCGGGTGGTATGCCTGGTCAGCAAGAGTCACCAGGAAGAAGCAGTCCTAAGTCTCAGGATCGAAGCAGAAAGGTCTGTCTATATACACAGATAATGAGCCCGAGGCCAGAGGAGCCAACTGCCACAGAAGACAAAATAGCTCAAAGGTTTCCAGAGAGCAGGAGAAGCCCGGGACGTCCAGACATGAAGGAAGAGCTGTCGTCTGAGATGGTCTTGAAGGACAGCCAGACATTTAAACAGGGTGAGAAAGGGCATGCTAGGAGGGGAACCCACGAGCACAGGGGTACAGATAAGTGCAGGCCTCACCAGAACCCAGCCTGTCAGGAGCCCAGCCTAGAAGTCAGACTAATGAGAAGGGATCTACTGCACATCCTTGGACCCTCAAAGTCAGAGAGATGAGGACCCTGCACTTTGTGGGGAAAGGAAACCACGTCACGCTCAGAGCTGGAAGCTGGAAAGACATGAGAGCCTGTAGAGGCTGAGCGTCTGCAGGTGTCTACCCTTGGAAGGGTGCCTGGGTCCTGCCGAGCCTGCGCCAGGGCGCTGGCCAACGGGAACACCTGGTGGCCCAGTGAGCAGAGGCACATGGCTGGGTCTTTCCTAACAAGAGTCTCATCCTTGGCTTTCTTGGAATCCAAGTGGCTGGAGAGGAGCCACCTGGGGATGAGGACACGGCACCCAGGCAGCAGGCACACGGCAGAAACGAGGACACGAGAAGCCATGTGGGGCAGACACGCTTGCCTCCCCTTCGGAATACGAGAACTGGAGGAGCTCTCCGGAACAGGTCCAGGAGCCCCATTTTACAGATGAAAAAAACTGAGGACAAGGGAGAAAATGTGGCTCACTGAAAGCCCCCAGTTAAGTCACGGGCAGAGCCAGGAACAAGGTCTAGGTCAGACTCATAGTCCAAAATTCCAAAGCCCAAAATACCACGTGCGTGAAGACACACAGGAGGCAGAACACAGAAGCGTTTCCGGGAAGTGGAGGACTGGCGAGTGTCATGATGGGAGTGCTGGAGACAGAAAGGAGCACTCGAAATGTGGCACTCAGGCAGCACCTGGAATTGGAACTGTGATGCAGGTCTAGGGGTAACTGCTAGAGAAACATGCACGTTTCCATAAAACCAAATGGTAAAAAGGAGAGGCAGAGAGAAAGAGAAACTTTGAGGTTCAGGGTAAGAAAACTCAAAGGGTTTTAGCTAAATGACGTCAGTCTTCTCGGCAAGAGGCAAGCCCAAGTACACAAACAGAGTCGTTGCAGGAACTGGACTGCAGGGCTGTGGTCAGGATTTCAAAGGGGAACCAGGGGAACCGGGTCCAAGAGGGGCTAACAAGGCTCCAAGAGTAGCTCAGGGGCTTTGACTTTGCTGCATCCATGATCTGTGACCTGTGCTGGTGCCAGAAGGCACAGCCCGTGACTCTCCAGCAATGCCTGCCAGCCTGGGAGAGGCAGCAGAGGAAACAGATGGGCCTGCGTGTTGAGAGGAGGCTATGGGACAGTGACGGGGGCAGGAGCATCAAAAGGCAAGTGAGGATACAGGAGGCGAGACAGGTGATGCTCCACCAGGTCGCAAGAGGGGAGAATGAGGCAGGAGGCAATCATTAAGGTCCAAGGCCAGGTGCAGAGGGACTGGAAAGATGGAACCAAAGGAAGTTAAGATGGAACCAAAGGAAGTTTTAATGGAATGGGAAGGACAGAATTCCAGCTCTTGGAGCGATCGGGTGGTGATGGGACCCAAGTGAATGTGGGCAAGGTTTGCCCAAGTGAAGTTTCAGTGCAAGGAAACAGTGTCCAGGATATTTGGAAGGATGGGCAACTTGAATTCTCAGGTTGCCCAGTGAAAAAGAAAGGCTGAGACCACCTGTGAGGTCAGAAGGCAGAGCACCAAGTGGCCCAACCTGGAAGATACAGAACTGGGCAGGGGGCAGAAAGGAAAGCTGGTCTGCCCCTGTCTCTAGTTGGAGACTCATGGAGAAGGAATCCAGACCACTAACTCAAGGCGGCAGCTGGAATGCCTGAAGCAACAGTCAGGGAGGTAAGGGGATGAGTTGTCAGCAGACCAGAAGTCCTGAGGGGCGTCTGGTGGGAACAGAGGGGGCGTCTGCCCAGAAGGCATGCAGCCAGGAGGATGAATGAAGTCCGGCCTTCATGGCATCATCTCAGACTCCGCATCACACAGACATCTCAGGTGGACCCAATTTCTAGGCAGTGATTTTGAGCATCTTAGCCTTAACTGTCCCATGTGACCCACCAGGGAGTATCTGAGGAAGTGTCTTTAGGGAGAAAGGCTTAGCCACAGATGCTCAAACATCTCCTATCAGGGAACCTACCCTTTCATACAGTCTAAAACAGCACCGCCCCTTACTCAGTCTGTCTCTCCCCTTACTCTGCTTTATTTTTCTTAACACTTACTACCATCTGCCATATACATGCTCACTGCTTTATCTACAGTACTTAAAATAGGACCCGGTGCATAACTGATACTCAATAAATTTTCTTATAAACATAGAATGTATTATTGGTTTCAGGGGCACAGGTCTGTGAGTCAACAGTCTCACACAATTCACAGCGCTCACCATAGCACACACCCTCCCCAATGTCCATCACCCTCCCACCCCATCCCTCCCACCCTCCCCCTCCAGCAACCCCCAGTTTGTTTCCTGAGATTAAGAATCTCTTATGGTTTGTCTCCCTCCCAATCCCACCTTGTTTCATTTTTTCCCTCCCTATCCCCCTGCCTCTCAAATATTCCTCATAATATAAATTTTTTTTTCACTCAATTAACATACAGTGTGGTAATAGCTTCGGGCAGACAATATAGTGATTCAACAATTCTATATGTTTCTCAGTGCTCACCAAGATATATACAATCTTAATCCCCTTTATTTTACCCATCCCCCCACCCACCTCAAGAAATATGTTTTGGTTGTGGAATAAGTTGCCTTTGAAACCCAACGTTAGATTTCGTGGGGGCAGGAGACTCTGAAGTCATTCATGCTTTTGAAAAGAGCAGTGCTGAGCCCCATCAGGGTCACTCCTCTGGCACCCCCGCCGTGGACGGTTCTGTCTCAGGCAAAGCAAGGGAAGTCCTTGCTGACCTAACACAACCTCCTGGAGCCTGCAAGCCTGTTCTCCGGCTGCCAAGACCTGCTCCGACCGGGCGCCTGCACCCACTACGCCCAGCTGGGATCACATTCAGTGTGTTCATGGCACCCGCGCCCTCCACCTGGCAAGAGGCCACAAGATGACGCTGCCAACTCTGTGATGGTTAAAAATAAAGCATCGCTAATAAAATTCCTGGGTATGTCATCTACTTTCTACCAACTCCAGATAAGTGCCCAAGTCGCATCCCTATGCTTGGAAATGTTTCCCGAATGCATTCCCTGCACAACAGGAATGCTTCTTTCTCTCTTCCTCTCCTGGTTACTGGCCATCCGAAGCGGGGGCATATGGAGGAGCAGCACGGGGCACCATCGCCGCCACCCCAACGCTCACTACGGCAGCAACGTTACAGTTTAACTCCTATGTTTCCCTCCCTCTATCAGTCTCCAGCAACTTTGGATCTGCAATTAGCATGGAAAGTCAACCTCTCCCGAAATGGATCAAAGGAGTACTTACAGTAACCTGGGAAGAGTCGAGGAACTGCAGGCCGAAGTAATCTGTTTCCACAAGGTCCAAGTGGTACACGATCTGATCGAACAGATCCTGGCCTTTGGCATGTTTCTGGAAGACAATCGGGTAGATGAAAATTGAGGATGTGACTGCTGGATAAGAACAAAACGTTTTAAAAAGAAACAAACCCCCAAACCACTTTTGTCTCTACACTGCATGCATGTATATGTCCCAGTATGCACATTTTTTTATAAGACTTTTTATTTATTTATTTGTCAGAGAGAGAGAGAGAGAGCGAGCGAGAGCAAGCACAGGCAGACAGAGAGGCAGGTGGAAAAACAGGCTCCCTGCCAAGCAAGGAGCCCGATGTGGGACTTGATCCCAGGACACTGAGATCATGACCTGAGCCGAAGGCAGCTGCCCAACCAACTGAGCCACCCAGGCGTTCCCCAGTATGCACATTTAAAAAAAATTTAATTATTTTGGGGGGCACCTGGGTGGCTCAGTCAGTTAAGCATCTGCCTTCAGCTCAGGTCACGATCCCAGAGTCCTGGGTTTGATGTCCTGCATCAGGCTCCCTGCTCAGCGGGAGAATCTGCTTCTCCCTCTGCTCCTGCTCATGCGTGTTCTCTCTCTCTCTCTCTCTCTCTCTGTCTCTCTCTCACTTTCTCGGTGACTCTAATAAATAAAATCTTTTAAGGAAATTTAATTATTTTTATTATAATAAAGACTCATCATTAAATCTAATCACTCATAATGAAAACAAAACAAAACACCAAAGAACAACTTCACAGGATGAACAGCAAACCAACATCTTATTATGAAAACTTGTAAATAGAGGGAAGAGATGACGCACTGATCTGGCTGTTAGCTGCAGCACTGGGTCATCAAAGAGCAAATGATGGGATATACAAACATTAAATCAAAACAGATCAAAGACCTAAACACAAGAGCTAAAACTATAAAATTCTCAAAACAGAGGCACACATCTTCATGACCTTGGATTAAGCAATGACTTCTTAGATACAACATCACAAGCACAAGCAACAAAAAATCCCAATAAAACCAGAGATGCCTGGCTGGCCAAGTCACCAGAGCATGCGACTCTTGATCTCAGGGTCATGAGTCCGAGCCCCACGTTGGGAGTGGGTCAGAGACACACAACTCTATGAATATACTAAAAGCCACCGAATTATATACCTCAGATAGATGAGTTATATGGTATGTCCACCTCGATAAAGGTACTAAAAATAACAGATAGGCAGAATTTCTCTTACAGTAGTATGCCAACAACGAAATGAAGAAGGAATAATAGAATTGCAATATCACAATTTTGTGACTTCTAACGAATGGGAGGTGCTCAGCACTGAGCCTCAGGGGCTACTAACATCACAACAGAAGACAACCAGCCATCCAGTACCTCCTGATGAAGAACATCCCGCCCCCCCCCCCCCATGTAATCTTGTTCCTCACCTTTCTCTTTCTGCAGGCAAGAAAAAAACAAAACAAAACAAAAAAAAACAAACCAAGCCTGGGCTGATTCAACCACTAGATCCCACAGCCAACTGCAGGAAATGCAGAGGAATGTTCTAAACTGCATGGGGCTGCAATCAGCAAGATCCAGTTGTGGGAAATTCTAGAAGCCCCTCAGTACAAACAACACAGCTTCTTCAACAAACAGAAGAGATGGCGGGAAAGGGATGGAGGGGCACCTAGAGGTTAAAAAAGATTTAAAAGACACCTTTAAAAAAGTGCAAAATGAAACTGCCATGTGTAGGGACGCACACTTGGGCGATAAGACTTGAAGACAGAATCAAGAAGTGGTTACAATAGAGTCAGGGGAGTTGTTGCTCTCAGGGACCCAGAGGGGATGTGATGGGGAAAGAGCCCAAGACAGACTTCCCGCTGGCTGGCAGGGTCCCAGCTTCTGACATGGCTGGTGGTACTTCCCGTAGTTTGTGAAACTGTACCTTTGTTTTATTTGTACGTCTGCATTTCTGCATTTGTTATATAAAACAGCACTCAAAAAAAGCAAAAAAAACCCCAAAAAACAAAAAAAAACAAAACCAAAAACAACAAAACCCAACTCAAAATTATAGCACTGGATTACAACCTTTGGACTCCTTCCTTCCTGGAAACACTCCTTAAAGGCAACAATTCAACAGGAGCAGAAGGATCTGGGCCCAGGGATGTTCTCTGTACCATTATCTACTGGAGCAGTAAGGGTGGGGGAGGGGCAGGAAGAAGAAAGAACCTGACTCCAGCCACAGGGACACAGAGCTGGGCCCATCAACACTTGGGAATACTGCTGGGCTGTCAGGATAATTATAAAGATGAGACAGGAATCAGGAAAATTCTTATGTCGACATTAAGTAAACAGGCCACAAAGAAGGAACAAGAAGTTCTGTGTGATTCCAACTATATAAAAATCTGCCTGTACTGTATGGACGGCTTGATAAAAATGGCCTGCAAAACCTCAAAGAGCTATGTTGGGATGGAGAAACTATGGATGATTTTCTTCCCAAATGTTCTTTAACACTGATCTTTCGGCGGTCGTTAGACAACAAATACAATTAAAAAAAAAAAATCACCACTCTGGCACTCTTCCTCCAGATGTATTCTCCCCCTTATCATCCAGTACTACTGGTCTACCCAACGCCTATTACCATGGCACCAGTGCCTCATTAGTGGGTTTCCTAGTGGGACAGAACTAGTTAGCATCCAGCTTTAGCAGCAGGATGTGGCAGACAGAATTCGGCTGGCAGGAAGCAAGAGATCTATGTTCTAGTCCCAGATGCATTAACTGTGACCTTAAGCGATTCACAATTTCCCCAAATCCATATGCCCATCCTGGACTTCTCCCTCAGCTACAAATCAGGCATGGCGCCCTGAATGGACAGGGTCCCTCAAACTCAGCTGACCCCAAATCCCGCCCACCCCCACCTGGGTCTCCCTATTTTGGTTCAGGGCTTTCCATCCAGGTACGTCATTCTAACATTCACAGAGGAGGAACTGAAAGCACACAGTTCCACACATGGAAAACAAGGGCAGTTGGCCCAAGCTTCTCTCTAGGTCATTCCAAATCTTAGGCTTCTGATATCTTTCTAAAGTGGCTTTTATCTAGAAGGAGCTCAAGGCGGAGGACGGGAAAAGAACCCTTCCAGAGTCCACTGGTCCCGCTGCCATGCCAGCCTGGCTGCAATACCAGCAGACCCTCGCTCAGCTGGACCCAGAGGTGGCAGACACAGCAGGGCCTGGTGGACTACACCATGTTTACTGACTCACCTCTAAACCCTTTCCCCCACTCATCTCCCCCAGCCCCTTATGCTCTTCGGTCTCTTCCTTTAGAAGAGAGAATTCCCAGTGGCCCTTACCACCTCTAAAAAGAATCTGGTGAGATTATGAGGGCTGGGAGAGAGGGGTCCTCAAAACAGAGGTCCCAGGGAGTGAAAGGTCAGACAAAGCCAGGAGGGTCCAGGCCACACCCCCTGAACCCACCGCCATCTCTAGCTCCTCCCAGCCCACAGAGTGTCCCCTCAAAACCGAGAAGGTTCCAGGTAACTTCCTTGTCCTGCCAGCCAGGACACGCCACCTGTGGCAGCCCCCAGAAGCCCACAGACTGTCATCTCAGGCTTCTCCCAAACAGCCCCTCCTTCACTACCCCAACCTTCCCACTACCCACGGTGGTAAGTGCCCCTCCTGTGTTCCCATAAGCAACCGCGTGTCCCTATTACACGCACACTTATCACCCTACACCGAGGTCCCCTTTGTTCCTGTCTTACTCCGACCCGAGGCTGAGGGCAGGGACCAGCTGTGTTCATCTTCCCTCCCCTCCATCCCCAAAGCACATCCCTGGCCGGCACACGGCAGGCGCCCCATAGACATGTTTGCTGTCTGGCTGGCGCGCCAGCTCTGCTGGTCGGGGGGCGGGGCGGGCGCGATGGGGTCTGGCACCGAGAACGCATCTTCTGGACGGACCACGCTGATGCACGGACAGCAGACTGATACTTCACCGGCAGCAGGCCTCAATGAGGATGCACTCATTAAAATCTTTTCACATTAAGTCTTCTAGGAACAAGTGCCTAGGGAACCGTGCTGCACTTCCAAGGCCATTTACCTAAACACGATTCCGTGGCTATTACGTGAAGTGCTGTCTAGTGGTTACAGTGAGAGATCCATTAACATGACAAGACTGGAGGCCGCTCCTTGTTGCCTCCCTGCCTTGACGTCTCCTCAGCTGTGATGAATCCACTCATTCATTCAACAGATACTGGCCTCATGGAGTGCCAGCCACTATTCCGGGGCTTGGAGTGCACTGGGGTCACCAAGTCCAGAAGACCGAAGAGCTATGGGAAGCCCTCAGCGAATAAGTCATCCTTGGGGAGCAACGGCACCCAAAACGGCATGACCCCTGAACCACAGTAGGAAGACCACTCATCCCCCTGCCTTCTGAAGGAGACTGTACTGGGCATAAAACCTTAACTCAGTCTGGATCACTCTTCTGGAATTCAGCGACGCTTCTACCTCAAGATGCATATGGCAGGCTGTCCCTGAACAAGGCAGGGCAGAAGCTCTGCCCTTGAGTTCTGGCTTCCCTCCTCCCGCCTCAACACATCACTTGGCACAATGCACAACGACCAGCAACAGGGGTTCTGAGTCAGTATGTCTCTCTGGAGCAGCAACTTCAGATCAGAAAGGAGCTTAAAAAAAAAGAAAAAATCACCAAGTTCATTAACACCTTGTACAAAGCAAGAGTACAGAGGTACCAGCTGAAGGCCAGGCCGGGCAGCCAGCAGGGAACGGTACGGACACCGTGCTCTCTCTACCGGCCGGTCAGGGCTTCCGGGCCCTGTATTTATGGGTTCCTGGCCATCCTCCTGATAAGGAGGACTCCTGGACAGGTGATGTCTTAACTGTCTCCCCCAGTAAAGGAACCATCCTGACCCTCTTAGATAAGAGGCAACTAGCAGTGTCTCACCGCAGCCTGACCCACATGCACTGTAACAGGTCAACTGTGGTCCTGAACGAACACAGAAGCCAATACCCGAACCCCATGCTGGGCCTCCCCAGGTCAGAAAGGAGGAGAGAAGCTGTGGGCCGGGCGACTGGATACAAACATGGACAAGCAGGATATCGGGCAGTGCAAGGATTTCAGGAGCCCTGTCCCTGCGGGCGCACGAGGCTCTCCCCGTCCATCCGCTCCACCTCCACCAGACGGCATGGCCCTCTGCACCCACCCTCAGAAAGGCTCTCCCCTCCCCCCCTGCACAGCTCAGTGACATCTCCTTGTACCCGCACCACAGCGAGTGCCCCTGCTAAAACCTGTGTTCGCCAGAATGGAGTTCACACAACACAACCCTCACCTCAGTCCCTCTTCTGCACAAAAACCGTGCACCCGAGGAGGCTCCCCCGCCCAACACTTGTCTCATCTCCCCAAGCCCCACATGTATCCTGGGCTCCAATCAAATATACTCTCCGACCACAACACCCACCCAACATACGCAGCAGGTCCCCCCTCCAGGTGTTGCCCGTGTCATTCCTTTGCCTAGGTGCCCACCTCCTACGTCCCTACTCCCATCCCCGCTGACAGCAACCCAATCCCCATGGCCACGCTGAAGCAACAGTGGTCGTTATGAAACTTCTCCCTTGTGGCACCCTGTCCGACTCATCCCCGATTCTCGACCATCTAACATTCTCAAGCTCAGTAAACACACACTGATGAGGACAGATGAAGAGGACCCTCAGTCCCCACAATAGTCTCCAAACGCCCGACTTTTTGGAAGCCTGATCTTCCCAGACCATCGCCGCTGGGAATTCTCTACAGCCAACTGGGATTGGGGTCTGCAGAACCCTGGGCCTACCATCTTGTCTTCCAGATGCCCTGTCTGCTCCAATGCAGTGGTGTTATGGAAGCCATACCACCCTGGGCTATGCCTTATACATACACAAAATAATCTCAAGTTCGGGATTTTTATATACGGGCTAAAAAATAACCAAAATAATTGTGGTGATCATTTCTAAACCTAAGTGCAAGCTTTTACATTCATTCAAACACATGTCATCTTACTTAAATTGGCCCATGATATATCCTGTTAAGAACATTATGAGTCCTGGGCTATTATCCCACGTTATCAGATACTGATCTCGTTTTACAACATGTGGGAACTGTGATGCAGGCAGGGGTGGGGAGTGAGGGCGGAGGGGTGGAGGTGGCACGTAGGGATGCCTTCTTGAGCTGTACAGTACCAAAGGTGCCATCTGATGGTGGCCTCAACCCAGTTATGAACATACACAGTGTGACCCTGGTGGGGTCATGTCCTGAGACTCTTAGAAGCCAAACATGTTGGGTTAGAACCCAGCTGTACCACTTTTCTAGTAATTTGACTGTGACCTTAGGTAACCGCACGACTCTCAGCTTTATCTAAAAAATGGGGTGCTCTCACCCGTAAGCCTTGCTAAGTCATTGTATTAACAACAACAACAACAACAAAAAAAAGCAAGAGGGGCACCTGGCTGGCTCAGTTGGTAGAGCGCACAACTCTTGATCTCAGGGTTGTGGGCTCAAGCCCCACGTTGGGTGTGGAACTTACTTAAAAAAATAAAGTAAAACAAAAAACAAACAAACAAACAAGAAAGCATATGAGCATGCATGGTAAACTGCTATGCCCTATCCACACAAAGGAATTATTATTACTTTCCTTCAAACTTCGTTTCTCTTACTTGTCCACAGGAATGACACAATGTGCTTTTTGCCAAATACTTAACAAAAATCAAAGTTCAGGGAGTCCACGATCGAGAGCAGTTTAGTAATTCCCTTTGAAGAAAAGCTGAGAATAGTCCCAGTTTGGGGGATTTCTGTAAACCCATATTGGTCCCTTCCTTCCTTTCCAGGTTCGTAAAGGCCCCGAGTTTACGTAGCTCTCCAAAGTCGGCCTCATCTCCGGTTGCTTGTGGCCAGCAGTTCCCAGAGGGCACCTGCCTCGGCCTGTTTCAACTGTTTCTCCGAAGTGCTAATCTCATGGTGAGTTACCAGCTCTGGCCTCCCCATCCTCACAACTTGGTAATTTGATAATTTTCTACATTCTTAGTAGAAACTAGCTATTTTACACAGACACACAGAGACACACGGAGACACACACATACACACACACACAGCCCAGGCATCTCTGTCCCCCTTGCCATCAGTACTAAGTCATTAAGAACAAATAGAAACTGTTTACTCCAGGATATGTGAAATTACCAACTATCTGAATTTACCAAATAAATACCTGAAATTACAAAAAAATATATATTACCTTTAAATTTCCTTGTGAGAAATACCATCTCAGCCATCAGCAAGATTTGGGGACTCCTAACAATATCCACCATCTGTTGGATTTAAAGCCAGACTGTCCAGCTTATAAATTCCAACCCCTAGTTGAAGACGGCTTCATGTTTACCAATGTTCCAGGACCCCATTTTTGCAGAGAGGAAATCTGAGCCTCAGAAAGGTTACGTGACCAAGTTTATATTGCTTATAAGTGGTGGAACTAAAATCAGGATCCAGCCTTCCTGATTTTTTTTTGGATAGAATTCTTTCTACCTCACTCCATTGCTTCTCTATTCAACTCATTTGCCTCTGTGGCTCTGAGCACACAGAACGTGTCCTGCAAACAGGAAATATTTCTTAAGGGGTGCCTGGGTGGCTCAGTGGGTTACAAGGCTGCCTTCAGCTCAGGTCATGTCTCAGGGTCTTGGGATCGAGCCCCATATCAGGCTCTGTATTCAGGAGTAGGGAGCTTCTCCCTTTCCCTCTGCTTCTCTCACTCACACTTTGTTCTCTCAAATGAATAAAATGTTAAAAAAAATTTTTTTTTTCTTAAGCCCAATTCAACACACAAATACTAAGAGCCTACTTCAAGCATGGTCTGGGCTCCAAGGCCACACAGTCCAACATAAACAGATCTCGTAGTGGGGAGGCGATTACTAATTTGTTTGGAGGGCAGGCAAGTTGTGGCAGAAGGGACAGCAGATGATGTGCTCACAAACTAACACAGAAGCCAAGACACTGTGCTGAGGGGGACATCAACAGTCTGGGCAGCTCCTGGAAATTCAATTCTGGTAAAACAGAGCACAATGATATTAATTTCCTGACAGGCCTGGCTAACAATCTCCTAGAAATCAGAGGAAGCAACAAAAACAACTGGCCTTAATTTCTGATCAACAGGGAAGTAAGAATGATCTTGGAAGAAAGTGACTGCTATTTTGATGCATGACTCAGTGAACAGAGACCCTACTGACCACCTGCACTGAGAACCAGGGTTCTTTCCATGTTGGGAAAGGGGCTCTCAAACGTGCTGCATAAGGACGGCGTGGGCAGGTCTCACCATTCCACTGCAGAACACCGCCATATTGGCTTCAAGTAATGGAGAGATCAATTTAAAACACAGACTGTGTGGTGCATTATTGATTAACTATTGCTCAGCCTCTGTTCCTGGTTGATAAACCCCATCTTCGGGCCAAGCAACAGAAATTCAAAGCACTCATTTTTTCCCTTAACACCATAGCCCTCAGAGGGCTACTGCTAGAATTAAATGAGCTCCCTGGATATGATCCTGTGAACCTTCTTTCAATCAGTGTGGAATAGCTAATATCTAGTGACCTCTGTCTCCCTATAGCTCCTTCCAAGCATGCACAAGGGACTCAACAGTTAGTTTAAGAGATAGTTTAAGAGATGGTTTTCCTTTTATTCCTTACAATGCTAAATGAAGTCCAAGACACCTAAAACTACTTGATGCTGGCTGTCTGGAAATTGGTTTCAACCAACACTTCCAATGTTATGCCCAGGTGGTTCAGTTGGTTGGGCATCCAACTCTTAGTTCCGGCCCAGATCCTGATCTCATGGGTCTGAGCCTTGCGTCGGGCTCTGCACTCAGTAAGGAGTCTGCTTAAAGATTCTCTCCCTCTGGGGCGCCTGGGTGGCTCAGTGGGTTAAAGCCTCTGCCTTTGGCTTGGGTCATGATCCCAGGGTCCTGGGATTGAGCCCCATGTCGGGCTCTCTGCTCAGCAGGGAGCTTGCCCCCCCCGCCCCCGCCTGCCTCTCTACCTACTTGTGGTTTCTGTCTGTCAAATAAATAAATAAAATCTTAAAAAAAAACAAAAACCTCTCCCTCTGCCCCTCCCTCCCACTCTCTTTCTCTCTCACTCTCTCTTTCAAGTGAATAAAATAAATCTTCAAATGTTATGCTTGAAACTCTCAGTAAGAAACATCAGAGAAGGCATGTGTTGAATACTCTTCAATTTGGGATGACATATCTTAACAGGCCAATTGCAATATGCTATTCCTATCAACAGGGACATTAACGGAGCATCAGAGAGCCTCCCTAACACAAAGATTCACTGGACAAATTGTTCTTAAAAGTTCTAGGTTGGGGGGTGCCTCTCCTTATCACCTTCCTTATTAGGCTGGGTGAGTCATGTAATCTGTCACAGTGTTCTCTGCCCAAATGAGTCCACTCAAATCTCTAGTGAATGGAAACAGCGGACAGGAGACTGCCTTGAATGACCTGAATGGGCAGCGGCTTTCCACCCCAGGGGCCTCTATCTTCCATCAGAAGACAACCAAAGTACACGGGGGACTCAAAATTTCGCAGGTGGCAAGTACCTAAGGTGTTAAGTTTGTGTGTGTGTGCGTGTGTGTGTGTGTGTGTGTGTGCGCGCGCGCGCATGCCCATGTATTACAAAATTTTTGTTTATTTATTTGAGAGAGAGAGACACAGAGCTGGCGGGAGGGGCAGAGGGAGAGGGAGAATCTCAAGTAAACTCTGACCATGGAGCTGGATCTCATGACCCGGAGATCATGATCTAAGCCAAAACCAAGAGTCGGATGCTCGATAGACGGAGCCACCCAGGCACCCCAGTGTGTTTTATTTTGTTTTTTAACTGTGGTGCTTACAAACATGGCAGCAAGATGTTTTTTCTCTCTCTCTCTCTTTTTAAGATCTTTGTTTTTTTCCCTTGCATCTGGAAGAATCTGGTATTGCCTCAACCAAATAGAATATGGTGTGAGTAATGTTTTGTCATTTCCAAGGTGAGGTGCCCATTCTCTTGGGATGCTTCTCTACGGGTAGAGCCAGCCATCCTGTAAAAAGCCCAACTACCCTAAGACTGCCAGGCTGAAAAGGCCACGGGCAGGTGTTCCCGTTAACTGTCCCAGAGGAGTCTAGCCTGTAGACCTCCCTGCCAAAGAACCAGGGGAGCACAGTCATCTTTGGCCCTCCACACCAGCCCATCTTCCAGAGGAATACTCCTGGTAACCCTGGTCAATGCCATGAGCAGCAGAACAATCTCCCAGCTGAGCCCCACTCAAATCCCTGACCGAGAGGGTCCTGGTTGTAGTTTTAAGTCACTGAGCCCAAGTGGAGGAGTTTGTTATCCAACAATAGACAACCAGAATGAAAACCATACACAGACACAGACACAGCAGGTGTTCGTGGCATATGTATATGTACATAAAGCTTTGTATAACTTTAAAAAATGTTTCTTTGGAAATCCCTACACTGTAATGCTAGCTTAGGGTATCACCTGCTTGGAGATAAGGAAGTAGAATAAACATACCCATTCTAGGGGGAAAAAAAGGAATAAACAAACCAAAGAACTATTCTTGAAAGGCCACTAATTCTCCTAAGGAGAAACATTAAAATCAAGAGTTGGAATATTACTCTACACTCACCAACTACATATTAAGAACTCAATAAATTGGGTGCCTGGGTGGCTCAGTGGGTTAAAGCCTCTGCCTTCAGCTCAGGTCATGATCACAGGTTCCTGGGATCGAGCCCCGCATCGGGCTCTCTGCTCAGCGGGGAGCCTGCTTCCTCCTCTCTCTCTCTCTGCCTGCCTCTCTGCCTACTTGTGATCTCTGTCTGTCAAACAAATAAATAAAAACTTAAAAAGAAAAAAAAAAAGAACTCAATAAATTGCACCAGAAAGGGGTGCCTGGGTGGCTCTGTTGGTTAAGTGACTGCCTTCGGTTCAGGTCACGATCCCAGGGTCCTGGGATCAAGCTCCGAGTCAGGTTCCCTGCTCAGGGGGAGCCTGCTTCTCCCACTCCCTCTGCTGCTCTGCCTGCTTGTGATCCCTCGTTCTCTCTGTCAAATAAATAAATAAAATCTTTAAACAAAAATAAAATAAAACAAAATGAATAAAATACTCGAGAAAAACAGTTAATAAATGGGTGTTGTGCACCTGAGAGTTGTGGCATACTATTCTCTGTACTTCGGGAACTAGAGGAGTCCCATAATAAACACTTCAAGCACATAAAGGGCAAAGGAGTTAGGGTTTGGAGGGTGTCGACACAGTCTGGCCTGAGCCCTGCCTTTGGGAATCCCAGCCAATGGTTGGGACCAGTCTATGTCCTCGGCGAGGGTGAAGGTACTACGGTATGCAAAATGGGGAAACAATTCCAAGCTGTGAACAACTGATTTTCTTCCACGACCCTAAAGCAAAACCCAGCATACAGACTTCTGTCAGGATCCAACTCAGTACCGACCTGTGGATCTTAAGTCCCATTTCATCCCTGCCCCTGGTCCTTGGCGTAGCCTATAAAGGGGGTGCGCTACTGTACTCCGTGCCCAACTTCACAGACACCAATAGCGTCCTTTTATAGAGAGAAAATACGTGCAGCAACAAAAGCTAAATCTCTTAAATGCGGGACAACAAAGTTAAACGTTTTACCCTCTCTAATTTCATGGCATCAGTGATTTTTATCCCTTAGAACGTTTCTGGGGGACACAGGATTGATTTTTATCCTTGAACTAAAACAAAAAAAACAAAAACAACAACAACAAAAAAAACACAACGCCATCAACTGTGACCAAGCAGATTAAAAACATGTGATACGGACAAGGACATGCTCACTGGTGGGCATCCTTAGATAGCCACAGTGAGCAGGCCTTGGTAAGGAGCCCTACTCAACATCCAAGTTCCCAAGGAGAAACACAGGAATGTTCTAGAAATCAGTGCGTTCAAGTCCCTCATTGTGCAGGTGGGTGAAACGAGACAGGTCACACTGCCAGGCAGCCAGTGCAACGTCAGGAAGAGAACATGAACCTTCTGCCCCTGGGACCGATAGAACTGTCAACGGTCTTTCCTTGGTCCATCTGGAGACAACTGTATTATGGATGTTATCTCAACAGGACAAAGAACAGGCAAGCCTTGTGTTTCGGAAAGGTTAAGAATCAAATATGCAACACTGAAAAACCAGAAGTCTCAGTGTTAAAAACTCCTTAACTATAAAAAGTGCCTGGTTTAGGGAAATATTTTTGGCTTTTTTAAATGGTGGTTCAGGAAAAAAGAAAAAAGAAAAAAAAAAAAAAGAAACCCACAGGAGAAAGGAAAAAAAAATGAAACAAATTTGTGCCTGACTAAACAGTAACACGCAATTAAAATGACGATGTCTTTGTGCCAGAGGTTGAGTTTGAAACAAGCTGCTGGAAGAAGGGCAGCCCTGAAAATGAATTGCCAAATTACTTTCTGCAGCCAGATTGCAGATTCCCCCGCCATGCAATTCTGAAAGCAAATAACCCCACATAAATAAATATGCAATGAATTCCCAGGGAAACCAGCCAAGAAACATGAAGAGAACTAACTGTGGGTGGAGGACTGACCCCATCCAACCAGCGGTTTAGGAATGCGACTCGATTTACAAAATAAGGCAGGTCAATGCCCCCTCACACGCGAAGCTTCCCTGAACGTCCCAGTCCCGTGGAGACTGTTTCTCTTCTCTCTGCAGAGCCCTCCAGGGGCTTCCGGATGTCACAGCCCACCCCGTGATGCAGAGGCTAAAGGCACCAGCTCTAGGGTCAGCATGCAGGGTGGCGGGGGGGAGGAGAGGGGGAGCCGCTCAGTCCCAGCTCTATTTCTCCAGTCAGGCTGAGTTTGGGGCCAGGGAATTTCTTACCTGGTCAGGATGTTTAAGTTCCAAATGAAATGAAATGAAGAATTTAACAGGCCTTAGCCCCAGGGTGAGCCCATCAGACACCCCCCTTGATGGAGGTGGCCTCTTTCTCCCTAGCATGCCCGTTCACAGAAGGACACGAGCTCTATGGACATCAAGTAACAGGGGAGTGTGTCATGGACTGAACTGTGTCCCCCCAAATTTCATACACTGAAGCCCTAGCCCCCCAGTGCCTCAGAATATGACTATATTTGGAGACAGAGCCTTTAAAGAGGTTCAAATGAGTTTATTAGGGTGGACCCTACTCTGATCTGACTGGTGGTATCCTTAGAGAAAGACGAGGTCACACGCAGAGACAATGGGGATGGCCATGCAAGAGGGGAGACAGGGAGAGGAGAAGCGGCAAGGGGCCAGCCAGCCACCAGCCCAGGAGAGACAGAGGGAGGCCTCCAGGGAGGGCAACTCTGCCAGCACCTTGATCTCGAACTTGCAGAACCAGAGAAAAGAAACATCTGTGCTTTAAGCCACTCCGTCTAAGGCATGAGCTGTCTAACAGGGGGAGGCCCTGTTTCAGGTTGGAACCTGGTTTGAACCTGGGCTCCACCATTCCCAAGTGGCATAAGCCCAGCTAAGCCCGCTAGCCTTTTGGGGTCTGTTTCCTGCTTGTACGATGGAGATGACACAGCACCCAGGGATGTGTGGAGAAGATGGAAACATGCAGCGGGCCCGGGCAGAGCCGGAGCTGTGCTCAGGACCGCAGACTCAGCCCCAGGAACCACCCCCCCGACATATACACACACATAACCCTCTGGGGATCCAGAGCCCTCGCTGGGGGGCCCCCGCTTGAGTTCCAGCAGCCGTGGAGCCCAGCTTCCTCGGGTCCCACCCAGAGCTGGTATTCTAAAAGCATGGGTGGTGAACCCAACTAGGAAATTTGCCTACAGTTTAAAACTTTTAGTGATCACACCAACTGCTAAGGCACAGAATTTTCAGGCTTTTTACTTGGCTCTGTGTGCGTGAACAAGTTTCGAAAAGAAGTTCATGAGTGGAAAAGCACATGACTGTTAACCTTGTCTATGGTGAGCTTGGCAGTTAGAGACACAGAACTGTAACTGAGGCACAGCAACCACCCATGTGATGCAAGGGTTCACAAATCACATTTTTTTCTAGCTGGCCTTCGATTTTTCCTCTCTCTCCCTATCTTTTTGGTGACTCAGTATTCTTAAAAAAAAAAAAAAAAAAAAAAAAAAATCCTGCAAGAAGAAGGCAGAGAATGACACATTCAGATGGAGGAAAGGAGGTGTGATGCTTACAGGCTGTAGGTTTGGATTTGTAAGGATGGCATTAACAAGATTATTTCCCTGAGGTATGTGGTTTGTGGTTCCTGTGAACTATTCTAAGAATCTTGACTGTGAGTTCACCACCCAGAAAGTTAGCCTTTCATGTCCACTAACTAAGAAAAAAATTTTCCAATCATCTATGTATTTTTTTTTTTGAGAGAACACGAGCATGTGTGTGCACACACACTCGAGCAGGGGGAGGGGCAGAAGCAGAGGGGAGGGGAGAGAGAGAAGCTCAGGCAGGTTTCCCACTGAGCACAGAGCCTGAAGTAGGCTCCATCTCAGGACCCTGAGATCATGACCTGAGCTGAAATCAAGAGTCAGATGCTTAACCAATGGCACCATCCAGGTGCCCCACCAATCATATATGTATTTTTAAAAGCAACAACAGAATGCCAAGCAAGGTACAAGCACTAACTAGTATTATTGTGCAATGTTACTTTAAAATAGAATACACAAATAGGAAATTATTGACAGAACTCGACACCTAGGTACAAATAGAGTACCTTCTTGAATTGCTGTGGATTGGTCATAAGCCTACCCCAACTGTCCCCAGTTCAAGCAGAACTTATTCACCTGGAATGTCTTAACACACAAGATCCCAGCGCCTCAGGACTTCAAATCCATGCCAAAAGGTATTCCTACAAGCCTGACACTAAAGCAGACACTGACACCCCCCTGCCCCCCACCACAACACTCATACCTTCTAGGAGACCAACAGAATGTGAATGGAGGAGGAAACTCTGTGTGGGTTTACTCAGGCACCACCCCCACACCAGCCGCCTTGAAGGATTCCCGCCCGAGGTGCGCAGAACAGGGAATGGGAGTGGTGCACGGATGGGGCC
Organism: Taxidea taxus jeffersonii; assembly: GCA_003697995.1. Classification (NCBI taxonomy): domain Eukaryota; kingdom Metazoa; phylum Chordata; class Mammalia; order Carnivora; family Mustelidae; genus Taxidea; species Taxidea taxus. The sequence goes on from ML111688.1 coordinate 43,217, forward strand.
AGGCCCACGACTGAAGCAGAGGCCATGATGAATGGCGGGGGACTGGGAGCATAGGCAGTCACCGCACAGATCTAGCCAACTGCCACTCTGGGAATTCAGATCTTCCTGGTTTTTTTTTTTTAAGTCTACAGATTTGAATTTTATCACGTGAAATGTGATTTTTGTAAAGCCTTGCATCAACCTCTAGTTTATTTTTTTAAATATTTTATTTATTTGACAGACAGAGATCACAAGTAGGCAGAGAGGCAGGCAGAGAGACAGAGGAGGAAGCAGGCTCCCTGCTGAGCAGGGTCCCCCGATGCGGGGCTCGATCCCAGGACCCTGGGATCATGACCTGAGCCGAAGTCAGAGGCTTAACCCACTGAGCCACCCAGACACCCCCGCTCTAGTTTACTTTTTAATCAAAGGTGACATACACAAACAAAACAGGAAAATACCGGACTCCCAGAAGCCCCCCGCATGCCTCCTTCCCATTTCTATCTACCCCTTTCTTTCATCCCACAGGTACCACATACTTGTTTTGCCTGCTTCAAAGTTCATATAAACGGAATCACACAGCCCGTACTGGCTTACAGCTGCATGGGAATGTGGGGACACTGTCCTCCAATTCACAGACCTTGTATCTCTGAACAAAGGCATGCAGGTGGCACTTTACCACCCTAAGCTGAAGAAAAATGAAACTCAAGTCAATTTACAGCAGAGAATGAGTTGGAGTCACCGAGGCCCCAAGGAGTCAGAGAGTCAGAGATAAGACGAAGCCGTCATGGGTGGAGTGGGATGGTCAAAGTCCCACAGAAGGGGAGGGCTAGTTCCCGGATCAAAGGGACAACAAAAGGACAGGGACAAAAAAAATAAGGGTGGTGGCAGGTGCCAGGGGGAGAAAGCCAGAGTTCAAGATTCATGGCCACCAGTAAGGAAGAAAAGTAAGCAAACTGGAGAGAGCAGCATAGCCAGGGCTGGCTGGGAGCAACCCCAGTGCCCAGACAGCATGCATGTCCCTCAGGAGACCAGACTTCTCTCGAAGGAGAATTCACTGGATTCCTAAAAGGAGGAATCAACAAAGAATACCTGGCCCCCTCTTTCCTTAGAAAACCTTTTAATATGGACAATTTCAGGAACACCTGGGTGGCTTAGTTGGTTAAGCAGCTGCCTTCGGCTCAGGTCATGATCCCGGCGTCCTGGGATCGAGTCCCGCATCGGGCTCCTTGCTCGGCAGAGAGCCTGCTTCTCCCTCTGCCTCTGCCTGCCACTCTGTCTGCCTGTGCTCGCTCTCTCTCTAACAAATAAATAAATAAAATCTTTAAAAAAAATATGGACAATTTCAAGCAAGCAAAAACAGGACAGCATATTAAACACCTGCCACTCAGCTTTAACAATTACCGACATTCTTTATCCCCTTTATTCATTCCTCCATTAATTTTTTTACACATCTTTTTCGGCTGGTGGTAATAAATTTCCTTAGCATATCCTGCACGGCTTCACTTTGACAGGTGGAAACATCTGTGTAACCCCCCACCCTGGTACCATTCAGCCCGTTCCTGTCTCCCCATAAAGTTGCCGGGCAAACCCAGCGGCCATCTCCGGGCCCTCAGAAGCAACGGCTCTTCTGATTTAGTTTCTCCACAGACTAGCTTTGCCAGTTCCAGGACTGCATATATGTGGAATCATATGGGGGGGGGTGAGTACTCTTTTGTGGAAGGTTTATTTCACTCAGCATAATGCATGGGAATACAAAAAGAGGAGGCTTAAAATTCATATAGACACGTCTTCATCGCCTTCTCATGCCATCTTATGTGGATAGCTAGAAGATAAACAACTGAGACTAAAAATAACCCACACTGGGATTCAGAGCCATGATTTTTCAATGGATTACTCAAGTCCTGCTTTCTTCCCTGGGTCTCATGTGCCAGATATGGGTTTTGCACATTTTAGCACCAACTATCTCAGACCTCTGACCGAGGAGGGCTGACTTGTAACGTGTTCTACACAAAGCAAGGTGTATCACTATTTTTTGCCTGTCTCCTGCCCTGGTTCTTCAAGCAAGAAAAATGGGAGGGAAGCATGGAAAAGCTGTGGAATTCTCATTGAATGCAAAGGCACATCTTCTCACTAAACAGGCAGTTGCTTAAGAAAAAAGATGCATCTTTGACTCCGTCTTGTATCCACCTAGCCCCCTGGCTTGGCTGTGTGTATACAGCAGGCACTCAGTAAATGCCCATCTCTTCATTATTTGCTCTTCCTTGAAAATGTGCATCCTGCCCAGATGTGGATGGCAAAAGAGCAGAATGGCCAAGAATTTAGGGTGTCTTCCTTTTGTCATTTGTAAAATAGTGATAGGAACATCAGCCCCTATGCTCAGGGACTGTCTAAGCTGAAAAATCCACATAAAATCAGCGCCTGGCAGAGAACAAGCATCCAGAGATCTACAGACATCAGCACCTGCCCCTCTGTCCCAGCCTCCTGGCTGGCCCTATCAGACATGAACTGCATTCCAACCCCGTACCAGACTCTTCCCCAGGAGTCTGACCTGCTGGCCCCTCACACTGGCCTCATCTAAAACACAACCAGTAGTGAATCCGGGTTTTGTGGCACCTTAAAACTTACACCATCTGGAGGACCTTTTAAAGAAAGAAAACAAACCAACAAAATCTTACTTTTGCAAACTGTACAAAAGCAAAGACCAAGCCGACACAGTACTAGGGTCCCTCTCTACTGCTTCTCTCCCCTCAGGATTCTCTACCTCCCCAACCTGCCAAGCACAAAACATGGGGGTCCCATCTCAGCTTCTCCATCAACCCCACTCCTAATTCCAGCCACCGAATCCACTGGATTCCAGGTCCTCAAACTCTGCCGCACCTGTCTCTCCTGCCCGTGTCCAGCATCACCCCGATTCGGACCCACAATGCCGGCGACAGCCTCTAAGTCTGACCGTCCCACCTCCAGTCACCCTGCAGAGCCAAACTCCACATGTCCAGGGGTGCTAGTCTCCCTTCCCGTCTCCTCTGCTTCTCTTCTTCAGACACATCCTCCTCCCGTCCTCCTCGGTGAGGCCGTCTGTCACCCTGCTCTTCCACCTGCACTGCCAATCTTCTGTCGCTCAATGTCACAATCAGTGCAATGGTCACCTCCCCTGAAGCTTCGCATCCCCAGTGGAAATCCATCTCTACTTCCAAGGAAGCCCTACACGATTTCACCTGTCCAGCTGTGATGGTGCCTGGTCATTCTGATTATCTGAGAAGCACAATGAGGCGGCAGGGAGTTCCAAAGAGTCAAAAGAACGAATGTACCTTTCTGGTCTGATCTTGGTCTACCCCTTCAGCCAAATGGGACCAAGAACACCTGCTCTGCTGGCCTACAAGTTTTAAATGAGATGAAGACTGGGAACACACATGAAGATCCAACATGCTCAGCTGGGCTCGGAACCTGTGGCCAACCTCAGCCCTATCATGAGCCGAAAGTCCCCAGTAACATGCCTCCTCATACCGCAGCCATTGTGGATCCTTCTACACAAGGACGCAGGTGCTCTCTTGGCTGCAAAGATAAGATTTCTCCCTGGGACGCCTGGGTGGCTCAGTTGGTTGAGCGGCTGCCTTCGGCTCAGGTCGTGATCCCAGCGTCCTGGGATCGAGTCCCACATCGGGCTCCTTGCTCAGCAGGGAGCCTGCTCCTCCCTCTGCCTCTGCCTGCCACTCTGTCTGCCTGTGCTCGCGCTCTCTCTCTCTAACTAATAAATAAATAAATAAAACCTTTAAAAAAAAAAAAAAAAAGATTTCTCCCGCCCGTGACAAGGATCATCTCTCTAAGCGGTAGTACAGTGTAAAGACTGAGAACATGTTTTACCAGAATTCTTTTTTAAGTATACACAGTATGATCACATTTTTTGTTGAAAAAAAATTTTTTTGCCAAACCCTTAGAGAAACAGGGACAGGGTTATAAACAAAATGTCAAAGTGGTACTCTTGGTAGAGGTATTTTATGATTTATATTCTGTACTTTCTTTAATTGGTAATCCCTAAAAGTTCTAAACTAAACAAGTATTGCTTTTATTTTTAAAAAGTGCAGAACTGGGGCACCTGGGTGGCTCAGTTGGTTAAGCTTCTGCCTTCAGCTTAGGTCATGATCCCAGGGTCCTGGGATTGAGCTCCAAATTGGGCTCCCTGCTCACCGGGGAGTCTGCTCCTCCCTCTTACCCCCCCCCACTCATTCTCTCTTTCTCTCAAATAAATAAAACTTAAAAAAAATAAAATAAAAAAATAAAAAGTGCAGAACTGGTATAACAAGGTAGCATTACTTTTTAATAAAAACATTTTCTCATTATTTTTTCCCTTTTCTTCTTCCTATTCAAGCAACTAGGCTGTTCTGATCTCATTACCTTCAGGAAAGGTATAGTCAGAAACAGAAAATGAGGATTTTAAAAAAATGATGAAGAGCCTGGATCCTGGAGCCGGACTTCCTGGGTGCACCACATTCTAGTGGCAAGAACCTGGAGTTGCTATTTGACTGTTTTGGACCTGGTTCCTTATCTGTATAATAGGGCAAGAGTCACCCTGTAAATTTTTTGTGCATTCAGAACTATGTCTAGCATACAGTAGGCACTAGTTTTTTTTTAAGATTTTATTTATTTATTTGACAGAGAGAGAGAGATCACAAGTAGGCAGAGAGGGTGGGGGGAAGCAGGCTCCCTGCTGAGCAGGGAGCCCGATACGGGACTCAATCCCAAGACCCTGAGATCATAACCTGAGCTGAAGCAGAGGCTTAACCCACTGAGCCACCCAGGTGCCCCTGTAGGCACTAGTTTTATAAGAAATCTTTTAGGTGGGATCCTTTTCACTTTTTAGTTCTTGAGACTCAGTCCTCAACATTTCCATGATCCTGGAATACCAGTTGGCTTCCGATGCTAGATACACAATCCTCAGACTCGACCTCTGACATCTGCGAAAAATCTCTTAACAAAACTGACCCACTCCAATTAAACCAAGAACTTTAACTGTAGAATCCAACTTAGCAGTTCTGTTCTGCAGTCTCCTAAGGGGTACCTTTCGTGCTTTCTGCTCCTGGAGCTACAGCATGTATGTTATCCTGAAGCTGTAGATTAATCCTCTCCTGATGTTGCATTTTTGCCCTTCAATTTCTACTTCACATGTAGAGTTTACACCTCTAATCTCTCAAGGTCAAGGTCAACAGCAGACAGAGACCAGTAGGACAATGAAGAAGCCAAGAGCACTTATGTGCTGTGTGTGCTCTCACATGTTGCTTAACTTCTCTGAGCCTCAATCTCTTCATCCGCATAATGAGGACGCTCATAGGAAGCACCCAGCTAACACAGTTGTGAAGAGCCAATGAGTTAAGCCATGTAAAGTGCTTTCATTAATGTTAATGGTCAATGTTTTCTGGAAACATTATGCTAAGTGAAAGACACCAGACATAAGAGGCCAAATATTGTGTACGATTCTGTTTATATGAGATATCCACAGCTGGCAAATCCACAGAGACAGAAAATAGATCAGTGGTTGCCAGGGGCAGGGAGAATGGCGAATGACTGCTCAGAGGGTACAGGGTTTCCTTGTGAGGTCACGACAATGTTCTGGAGCTAGGCAGTGATGATGGGAACCTAACACCATGAGTGTACTAAATGTCATTAAGGATCGAATTTTTAATGTGTACTCTACCAAAAGAAAATCATTTGCAAAAAAAAAAAAGTCAATAATGTTTCCTATTACTCGAATTACTACATGGACAACTACTCCAGCAGGAAACCTACTGGTTCCCCTGTAAGGCAGAAGTGGCCCTCGAGCTCTCTCAGGCAGGAGCGGGAAGACTCTGCAGGAGGGGAGAGGATGTTCCGGACAAGCCTCACAGATGGGGGAGCCTCTGAGACTCACCCTGAGAGATGGTCGGACGGTTCTGGGGCCAGAACTGGCCAGTGAGAAGGGGAAGAGCCCAGCAGAGGAGCACAGGTGATAAGTCAAGCATGGGGAGTGGAGGGTGGGGGTTGCCAGAGGACCGGCGGGGTGCAGCCCAGGGGCAGACCTGCGGGAAAGTGGATGTGGAGCCTGAGAAGGATTTCAGGTCTGGTTTGGACATTTACTAGCTGTGGGATGGGCAAAAATGCTCCTGCTGAGCTTTCTGTAAAGGTAGAATGCCCGTCATTGTCCCAAAAAGGTGCTACTGGGATTAAATATGGCACCAAATGTAAAACACTACATGAACGTAAGGGGTGTGATGCCGTGGAACGCTGGTTCTCAAACTTGGCTGCACCGTGGAATCCCCTCAGAAGTCTAAAACAAGCCTGAAATGACCGGGTCTCTGGTGGTGGTAGGCCGGCTGCAACCCAGCAAAGCCAGGGGGCAAAGCAAGATGCGCTGGAACACAGGGCAAAATGGACCCCCGGGGAGCAGATGATGAAGGAGCCTGAAAGGGCCGGTGCATGACGGGGTGAAGGTGCATGAAGGGTGAAGGAGCATGAGGGCCGGTGGGGGAGGGGGAGGGGCAGTCCTGAATCCTTGAGGTTGGTCACATGCTGACCCTGGGCTCCCACGGCAAGGCTGAAGGTGTTTGTTCTCCTTCCTATGAGGGGCAGCAGGTGTGCAGGGCGCCCTGCAGAGCTTCTAAGAAGGACCCACAGTTTTAACCACTTCATACTTCCCACACTGGGCCTTGAACACACTAGATGATCCCAAATTTTTGTTGTTGTTTTTCACAAAGAAGAGATAACACAGGTCTTGTCAGTCAAGGCACCGCCGCTCTCTGGACAAGTCACAGGCGTGGAAGAGCTCTTCCCCTGAAGTGAGTTAATAAGATACACGACGGGTTCCAATCAGGTACACACAATTCTCTTCCTTTTAGAAGACAACATGTAATTTTTTCATTTTTCTCTTCAGAAGTCTCAGAGGAACGATCCCCCTCAGCTTCTAGCGCAAAGCTACAGACTTTTGGACTTCCAAGCAAAATAAATCCCACAGAGGGGCACCTGGGTGGCTCAGTTGGTTAAAGCCTCTGCCTTCGGCTCAGGTCATAATCCCAGGGTCCTGGGATCGAGCCCCACATCGGGCTCTCTGCTTAGCAAGGAGCCTGCTTCCCTTCCTCTCTCTCTGCCTGCCTCTCTGCCTGCTTGTGATCTCTGTCAAATAAATAAATAAAATCTTTAAAATAAATAAATAAATAAATAAATAAATAAATCCCACAGAGAACCCTGATGATGTATCCTGAACAAATACTTCCGACCTTGGCCTCCCTGCTCTCCCATTACAATATCCCACCATCCGGACCTCCCTGTCTCAGCTTTCACCCTGGAGAATCCCATGGGACCTGCAGCTGCCAGCTTGCAGGAATGAACGGGGCCCGTTTCAAGCCAGTCTGAGCCCCTCCCTGGACTCTGACCGGCCACCCTCGCTGCCATCCTCACAGCGCGATGTCACTCAGTACACACGGCAACCAACTGAGTAGGTGGCTTGGACCTCGGGCCTCAGGCCCCGGCAAGCAGGAGCAATAAAAGGACTACGTCAGTGAAACGCTGTGTATCAGGCTGCCAGAGTGCTCTGCAGGTTAATAACTAACCCTCATAAGCCTTTTACAGTTTCCTGGGTCTTCCCTGGACGAAGCCCACGTCCATTTTATGGCCAGCCACAGGGCAGGCAGTGTTTCTGCAGGGCCCGGGGAGAACAGGGGCTGGTGTTCAGAAGAGGTAGAGGAGTCTCAGAGAGGCCAAGAGGCCTGCTGACTGTCAGTCGGCCACGGAGAGGGGAAGCAGCCGGGAGGGCTGCATGCAGGCAACCGCTCTTATTACACACTAATTACTGCTCATTTGCCACAGGTGAGCGGCAGCGGGCTACAAGGAGCAGCAGTGAATGTTCCAATGCAGATAGGGAAGACCTGCCATCCCAGAACGCAGCTCTGGGCCATGTGGCTTCTAAGGGCTCCATTAGGGGCATAACTCAGCGGTTCATGCTGCTCCACCATCTGCCCCATCTCCCTTCTCTCTGAAGAGTTTGTTGATTCTGCTCCCTAAGATGTCTGCTGCTACCTCCAGCCAGGAGATGGGAAGGGCTCACTGGGGGCCTCCCAGAAAATGGAAGGGAACCCAAATAGGAGTGACCTAGAGAAAGGAAGAATCCAAGGTCAAAGGAGACATTCAAAACCAGCGTCAAGAGAAGCACCTGGGTGGCTCAGTCGGTTAAGCATCCGACTCAATTTTGGCTTAGGGCATGATCTCAGGGCCATGAAATTGAGCCCTATATCGGGACTGCATGCCCTGCTTAGGATTCTCTCTCCCTCTTCTGCCTCTCCCCGCCCCCGCTCCCCACTCTCTCCTTCTCTCTCACTCTCAAAAAAAAAAAAAGTAAAGGAGCTAATGAAGAAAGAGGCCTTAGACACAGAAGAAAAAGAAAGGACATTCTTTCATCAAATATACTGAATACTTTCCAGAGATGAGGAATTTGGGCCTTTTCAAAGAAGCAACATCCTATGAAAAATAGAGGATACGTGGGGTCACTGGCAGGGCTTAAGCAAGGAGTAGGAATCTTGAATGGATTATTTCAAGTCAGTGCCTTTGCATATGCTGATCTGGCCACCAGGAAGGCTGTTCTCCCATTTGTCTTCAGAGCCCAGTTTTCTCTCTGAGATTTTCTGGTTGCCCATTTGTCTCACTGAGTCCCCCTACCTTATACCTTTTTTTGAGCTTAAAGTTCTCTATGGCACTCTTCACACCAGGTGTAATAACTTGTCTCCACCCAAGCTTCTTCAGGACAAGGAGCCTTCCTATTGTTCTGTGTGCCCAGAGTAAGATGCGTCAAATAATGCCAGTTCCCTGTACCAAGAGCACTTCAGGGTAACCAAATATTGAGGATGCCATCGACAAAATCCAGAAAGTGAGAAACTATTATAGGACAAACCGGCAAATAAATGACCCCAAAAAGGCGGGGGGAGGTGAAAACTCTAGATTAAGACCTTTAAATTGTTGGGTAGGGAAGATGGAGAGATGTCGGTCAAAGAACAGAAACTTTCAGTTAGAAGATGAACAGGTTCTGGGAATCTCACATACAGCAATGGTGACTATAGTTAATTATAATGTACAATATGCTCGAAATTTGCTAAAAGTGGATCTCAGAAATTCACTAAGATACACATGACTATAACTGGTGAAGCAACAGTCCTGTCCATTAGCTCGATGCACAGTAACAGCTTTTACTATTTATACCTCTATCAAATCACCAAGCTTTACACTCCAAATGTATATGATTTTTATTTGCCAATTATACCTCAACAAGCTAGGGAAAAATATTTTGAAAACAATTTTTAAAAAGCTCTAGATAAAATATCAACCAAATGCAATGAAAGGACCTTGCTGACAGCCAAACAGGACAATGTGACCACTGACTAAATATCTTCCGATAACCATTTTCTAGGTGTTTTACTAGTATAGTGGATCTATTTATAAAAACATAACCCTCGTCTTTTAGAGATGTACACTGAAGCAGGGAGCCTGCTTCTCCCTCTCCCTCTGCTGCTCCCCCTGCTGTGCTATCTCACTATTAAATAAAATCTTTAAAAAAAAAAAAAATCATTGGGAAGGGACGGGGTGAGAATACAGATGGTCACAGGAGTGGCCATATTGATAGATGAAACTTGATGATGGGTACTTGGGGTTCATTATGTGGCACGTACACGGGGTTCTACTTCTGCATATGCTTAGAAATTTCAATAATAAAAACTGAAGAAAAAAAAAAAAAACAAAAAAACCCGGCAGCATTGAAGTGCAACCTACAGATCCTACAATTCCTCACCAAAACCACCAGTGGCAACTGACTCTAAAATTCACGCACAGCAAAACTGAAGTCAAAACATTAATCCCCACTTAGTAAGGAAAGGTCTGTGTGGGAACTCAGAACTGTTCTCACTTCCATGAAGGTTCCCTCAGAAGAAGGCGACACATGGGAGACAATCTCATAAAGACTAGCAGGGAAAAAACTGAACACAACAGGAGGAACAGGACAACTAAAAAACAGGCAAAAATCACAGAACAAAGTCTTCTAAGAGGAAATATGGTTATGGTTCATAAACACAAGCAGACACACTCAACCTCATTACTGACTGAACAATGAAGACCACAGTGACTTTCCTCGAACTCCCACTAGACTAATAAAATAAAACAAAAAAAGCCGCACAATGCCAAGTGCGGAAGAATGGATTCACAGACGCTTTTATATGCCGCTGGGACTCTGGGAAAACGATTTTGTATGATCTTACAAGGCCCTGTCCACCGCCCTTCCAGCCAGTCCACTCCTGACTGGATACTCAGGAGAGACACTTGCTTGCATATACGCACCAGGAGACTCATTCCAGGAGGTTCAAAGCAGCATTTTTCCCCAAGCCCCAAACTGGAAACATCCAAAATGTCCACCAGCAAAGGACAGATTTCAATAGATTCATGCAATGGAATTCTAGAGCAATAATAACTAGGGTGAGCTCATCAATAGGGACAAATCTCATGAACATGGTATTGAAAAAAATCCATTATAAAGTTTACAAGCACACAAAACAATATATCATGTGGATAAACATACAGATGCAGTAAACCTATAACACAGAAAGGAAAGGATAAGAGACATTATTTCAGGGGAGTTGAAGGGCGGGAAGTGTGGTCAGGAAGAGGAGCATCGGGGCTTTAACCGCATTAGTGATGTCTTTCTATTATTTGGTTTGCTTCTTTTTAAAGATTTTATTTACTTATTTGAGAGCAGGGGGAGGCACAGAGGGAGAGAGAGAAGCAAACTCACCGCTAAGCAAGGTGGGGGTTGCGGGGTGAGGCTCAATCCCAGGACCCTGGGATCATGACCTGAGCCGAAGGCAGATGCTTTTTTTTTTTTTTTTTAAGATTTTTTATTTATTTATTTGACAGAGGGAGACACAGTGAGAGAAGGAACACAAGCAGGGCGGGTGGGAGAGGGAGAAGCAGGCCTCCCGCCAAGCAGGGAGCCCGACATGGGGCTCGATCCCAGGACCCCAGGATCATGACCTGAGCTGAAGGCAGACACTTAATGACTGAGCCACCCAGGTGCCCCCAAAGGCAGATGCTTAATCCCCACGTCTTTGTTTTTAAGTTTGGTGGTGGGTACACAGATACACAGATGTTCATGGTATTATTTTTCTTTAAACTATTCCTGATACACTCTTCTGTATTTATATTTGCAGTACCAAAAAATTAGAAGACCGAAGACCTGCCCACATGGTGTAATTCAGACAAAAGTGTCAGGGGGGAAACAAAGAGCAGATAACCTGGGATGATGACCAGCACAGAGCAGAAGAGTCTCAGGGGAGAGAACGCCAGAATGGAACCAGAGCAGAGGAGGGCTGGGGACATTTGAGCCTCCGATGGCAGTGCCACTAGAGAACAGGCAGGACTGAGCTAGGAAGGCCTAGACCTGCACAGAAGTCCATAACCTGGATGATAGATAAACGAGATGCAGGGTCCACCTGCACTGGACTACTACTCAGCCTGAAAAAGGAAGGGCACTCTGACACGTGCTACAGCACGGATGACCCTTGTCATCCCAGATGCTATGCTGGGAGAGGAGTCAGGCGCAAAGGGATAAATCCTGCACGATTCCACTTACAGAAGATAACTGGAGTAGTCAGATTCGTAGAGACAGGAAGTAGAGAGGTGGCTGCCAGGGGCCGCGGGGAGGGGGTGGACCATTATCGTTTAATGGGCACAGAGTTCCAGCATGGAAAGATGACTGGAGATGGATGGTGGTGACAGCCGCACAGCTATGTCAATGCACTCTGTGCCACCGAACTGGATGCTTAAAAATGGTTAAAATGGTAAATTTTATGTTACTTACACTTTAAAAAACAACAACAACCACCCGTAATTCAAAGCGGTTGTCACTGAACAAGCACGAAGGTGGGTGAAAGGAAAAGCACTATCACGCCGACCTCAACATGCCTGAGCTGAGGTCAGGTACGACACGGACGACAACAGATGGAAAAGAAACAGGCGTGAAGGAGACACGACAGGGGCTGAGGGATGCTGGCGCCGCAGGCCCCTGTGGAACCAGGCAGTCCATGTCCCCCCAGCTGGGCTGGCAGCAGGGACAGTCCTACATTCTCAACCGAGCTCGGTGCTGGGAAACAAGGAAGCTTCAGATGATCCCACAAGGGCACAGCACCCTGGGGAGCGCCATCTTCTAGTCCTTAGCTTCCACAAGGAAATTCTGGGCACTCGGCCAGCTATGACTTTAGGGGAAAGACCTGGAAAAATGACAGACAGGACCTGAGGGCCAAAGATGCTGAAAGGCCAAGACAGCAGGTTTTCCTGCATTAAATTCTGACCTGTCAAATCACAAAGGAGCTCCCAGGAACACACGTTTCAAACAGGGAGGCCGAGTGTGCTCAGCATGGCTGGTGGAAGAGCACTAGAAAATGAGTCAGAAATCCTAGATGCAACTGAGACTCACCACACTTACTATCTGAGTGGCCCAAGGCCACATGCTCCCTGAGACCAGGTATAAACAGGATAATAACACCTTCCCACACGGCAGCAATTAGGCAAGTGACACAGATTCTGCAAGCCCAAGGGGTAGGGTTGCCTACCAGAGAAGATACCAGGTGCTTTGCATATCAACTGTCAACCCCAAGACAGGGAGAGACAAGTATTAGTCACGTCATGTCATGCACACACACAGACTGCAGGGTGAATGCAGTCTAGAATTGTCACAGAAGAGGGCACCAAATGATGAGGGGTTTGTCAGGAAGGCTTGGATGGGAGAAAAATAAATCTACACCAGGCTTATGCGCACATATATGAAAGCACAGAGACAGAAGGGGAGCGGCTGCTGTGCAGCAGGATGGGAATATGCAGAATGCTTTTCTGTGTGAGAAGTTCAGTGTTGTTCTATTGAGCACTTTTTCAAAATGTAGGCTACTTCTGACCTCAGTGTTGAAAATTTATGGCCATCAAACCAGACTGTCCTCTGGGCGGAAGTGTATTCAACGAGCGTGCCTGAAAGCTGCAACTCGGGGCGGGGGGGGGGGGGTGGGGG
>ML111688.1:64797-75038 GCA_003697995.1 Taxidea taxus jeffersonii
GCAGGGCGCCTGCGTGCTCCCGGCGCGCTCGCTCCCACTCGCCGCGCCGCGCCCGGGGCCGGAGGAGGCCCCGCCGAGCGCCCGCTCCTGAGGCGCCTTTTCCTGCGCCCGCAGCCCCCGCCTCCCACCTGGGAGGCTGCACCTCCAGCCGCCGCCGCCGCCGCCGCCGCCGGGACTGCAGCACGCCCTCCTCCCTCGGGGCTGCGCCGGGTAATTGCAAACCGGGGCTGTGCTGCCCCCTGCCGGCCCGAGCGCCCCCTGCTGCTGTAGGTGTGCTCACGTGTGTACACGTAGGTGAGCACACACGTGTTTCCGGCGCCCTGAGCCCCGCAGCCCTGCAGCAGCCCGAGGGTCTCCCCTTGCCTAGTGAGGAAAGCGGGGCTGCCTGCCCTGTGGGAAGCCTTGTCCCGGAGGCCCGAGAGGGAGGGAGAGAATAGCGTTCAGGGAAGGCCCTACTGAGCCCTCAGTTTCCCCTTTTGGAAAAGGCGAGGTATCTACAGTGTCCCTGCTAAATTAAGTTCTGTCCGTTTAAGATCTCAGAGCTGGAAGGGTCCTTTTGGCCATTCCAGTCCAATGGACTCTTTCCCAATAAGGAAACTGAGGCTGGGCATGGAGGGGGGAGTACTTTTCCAGCCGACTCCACAGGAAAAGAAAATACCTTTCCTCAAGAAGCTTGTGTCCAGTATTGATGCAGAGGCCTGCACAAATAACTAGCCATAACTGGAAAGGCCGGCAAAAGTCAGAGGCAGAGAGAAGTGTTTATACACAATGCCCCTCAGGTATAGGAGTTCAAGCTCTGCTTCGGGGAGAAGTGGGTCGTCCAGTGTTGCTGGAAGGAATGTTGGGGAAGACCAGGTTGAAAGGAGGGCAGGCCTCTCCAGAACAATAACACTATCTCTTTCTTTCTTTCTTTCTTTCTTTCTTTCTTTCTTTCTTTCTTTCTTTCTTTCTTTCTTTCTTTCTTTTTCTTTTTTCTTTCTTCCTTCCTTCCTTTCTTTCTTTCTTCCTTTATTTATTTTGTGTGTGTGTACCTGACACCGTGCTAAGTAAGCCCTTTGCATTCATCATCCCTCTTAATCCTGGGAATAACTTGGTTCTACAGCCGGTCTTAGCCCCATTGTACAGAGGAGGGAATTGATGCTTAGGGCGCTTAAGAGACTTGCTCCAGATTTCACGGTTTACAAGGGCTCATTTGCAGGGCTTGAGAGCTCCTAACCACTGCCAGGCTGAGGCATGCAGCAGGACTGGCAAACAGTGAAGGGTCCTGAGAGGTCTGGAAGGAGGCAGTGACCAGAGCAAAAGGGACAGAGAGGGAGGAATAAATTCAGCCAGCATTCTGGAAATGGACATTGATTGAGAATCAGATGATGTCTTAGGTGATTTCATGGGTGATATTTTCATGAATCCTGGCTCCAGCCCTTCCGGGTGGTTGTTTATCCCCGTGTCTTAGGTGGAGTTTGGGGCTTAGAGGAGTAAGATCCTTGCCTGAGGTCTCAGAGCTCCCGGCCAGCAACCGCCAGTGCCTTGACTTGTTCGGTAGTGTTCTCTGTACGCTCTCTAGGGCTCTACCACGTGACACTGTCCTGTGAGGGGGCATCTGCAAACAGCCTTCAGATATGTACTCCACTCCCCTTAGCAGCAGAAGTCAAAGTGATGGGTCCAGGGGCCAAGGAATGCAGGCAGCTGCTGGAAGCTGGAAAAGGTAAGGACCAGATAGTCTCCTAGATATTCCGGAAGGAATGCAGTCTTTGATTTTAGCTTGTAAAAATCCATCTCAAACTCTGGCTTCCTGAATTTTACAGGAGTACATCTGTACTATTTCAAGCCGCTAAGTTCACGGTAATTCATTTCAGCAGCAATAGGAAACAAATACAAGGGCAATAGCACATCCTAGCCTTTCCAGTGCGTTTGCAGTTTTCAAAGCCACGCCTCCACGGGGAGCATCATTCAGGTTGTGATTATTGGTTCTCCTTGTCTCCCACCAGACACCAACTTCTGGAAGGACACGGCTTCTTCTTACTCATCGTATCCCCACCTAGCACCTAGATTGCTGTCTGGTAGGCAGTGGGTGCTCAAACAAACAAACAAACAAAACCATTTGTTGAATGAATTCAGGATCTCATTTCACCGTTCTGTGGCCCTATGGCGTAGGAATTGCTCTTGTCTTTTAGAGACGGGGAAGATGAACACCGGAGTACAGCCTGAACTCACATTCCCGTCTCCCGACTGCAGATCCCACGTGCCACCTGCTCTCCACAGCACTGCGTCATTGAGAATTCCGTGGGGCTGCCACGTGGCTTTAGGGTTACCCCCATCTCCTCTGTATCGGCGCTGTCACCCACTGGATCTCATTCAGTCCTTGTCAGCAGAGTGATTCAAGCACTCTTTTCTCTACCAACCTGAGCGGCAACGGAGGCTCAGGCCTTCCTTTGATTAAATTCCATGTCACTCAAGTTTCAACCTGAGCATGTCAACATTTGACGAGGCAGTTTGCATTTTGTCTGCTCACAGTGCTATGTATCTCAAAAATAGCGATAGCTCTTTCTTCATCTTTGCCTTTTGGACCTTAGAAGTCTCTGTCCCTATTGGCTGAGGTCTATAACCAGCCCTTCCAAAATGTTCATTGCCATTTCTCAGACCTCCTCCATGTTCAGCACAAACAGGCTGGAACTGCACACGTATCCACACGTATCCTGTTTGCCAACATATCACTCTTTGAGGAGTCCTTCTGTCCTCAGACCATTATGCAGGAGCCCTCCGTGTTTTCCCTTGCATTTCTGTCTAGAACCATATTAGGGTGAAGTTCCCCAGAAACGGTCAACACTCAATGCCAGTTCTTTCCCTTGGTTATCACTAGTAGCTTGACTTCCTCAGTTTCCTGGGCAGTATTTGGAGTCTGGTCTCTAGAGTCACCTCCTTGCCTTGTCCTTATTAAAACTCAGCTCCCACTTCTTCACCCACCTCCTCAGGTCCATGAGAACTCCCCACAGTCTTTGCCATCACTACTCCACACATCCCGAGTCATCTGCAAACCTTGGAAAGTTCCTCATGCACTCCCTCCCTCCAGAGTAGTTTTACATGTTAATTAAACAGCCCTTAGCCCTGCCTCTAAGGAACTCCTTTCACAAATGTGCCACTTATCCCTATCCTTTGTTTCCTGGCTCCTTTCCTAGACTCAATAAAATTATGCCCTCATTCCATCAGACTCTTTTCTTCATAGAACAAGATTACGCTCTAGTATATGTTCCTATTGACTTCCCTGTAAAGTTTTCCCTCCACGGGCATTCGCTGAGACCTTACTATGTACCACAGAGCCTTCCTTACCCTTTCTAGTGTTTGGTAAACGCTTCATATTTCTGGTATTGTTCCACAATAATGATGGCTAGCATTAATTACAGACTGTGTAGTGGGCAGCTGCCGTGGTTTCTGCCAGCCTACACCTGGCTTGTTTGGGTTACTTTGCAAATTACTCTACCTGCGCTCAGAGTCCTAATGGTCTAGGTGAAGCTGACCCCATCCCCTGCCTCAGGTTCGGCACCTGATCAAGCCTGGCTAATCAGAGCACTGCATTTCCCAGATGCCTGTTATTGGCTCAGAAATGGGCAGTGACCTAAGTCAGGCCAATGGAGGTCAGTCTGGGACCTCTTGTTGTGATTGCTGGGAACCAGCAGTGTTATGCTTAGACCTGCTTGCTGCTTGCTGTGGGCCCATCTTGACACCATATGGGGAAACCCTGAGGATGATAACAATGCAAAGAGAAGCAGAGACAAGAGATGGAGAGACATCAATTTCTAGTGTCTATTTGATTTTTGACAACCTGGATCCAGCCATGCCTGAAGCTACCCCCTGGAATTTATAATTTAAGGAGTGACTCAGATTAGAATGATGATTTTCCAGATCCCAGATCTTTCCTCTGCTTTATTTGCTCTCTTTCCAATGTATAAGCATTGTTTTGTTGGTTTTATCTTGTTTTGTTTTTATTCATTTGCGAGAGATACAGAGACAGAGACAGAAAGGGCACAAGCAGGGGGAGAGGCAGAGGGAGAGGGAGAAGCAGACACTCTGCTGAACTGGGAGCCCAACATGGGGCTCCATCCCAGGACCTGGAGATCATGACTTGAACCAAAGGCAGATAGATGCTTAACCATCTGAGCCACCCGGGCCCCCCATAAGCATTGTTTCGAATAGACATTCACTTTGTTCATACTTTAAAGGACTCATCTTCAAGAAAATGATTAGCAAGGCAATGCTTATCACTGAATTGTTAAGAAATAAATGGTGAGGTGCGCCTGTGTGGCTCAGTGGGTTAAGCCTCTGCCTTGGGCTCGGATCATGATCTCAGGGTCCTGGGATTGAGCCCAGCATCAGGCTCTCTGCTTGGTGGGGAGCCTGCTTCGCCCCCTCTCTCTCTGCCTATTTGTGATCTCTCTCTCTCTGTCAAATAAATAAATAAAAACCTTTAAAAAAATAAATGGCGAGTTAACAAATTATCTAAATGTTTAGATATAGGAATGGAAATGACAAAAGGACTCAATGACTACAACTGAGTCTCTAATTCATATTTTTAGCCAATTCTTTCCCTTCCTCCAGATCATATTTCCAACTTCCTCCTCAACATTGAATCCCTAGATCTCCATTCCAAATATCTACTATCCAGCCCTTTGTCTAGACTCAAAAGATAACATCTGGAGAGAAATCAGAGTGTCCCCCACTTGCTTGATGCCAACCCTAGCATGGGTTTTCTGTCCCTAGAGGCTATGCATCCTGCTTTGGGGAAACCCTATGGCTCTTATGTGACAGTCCTAATATTCCGATCGCAGATGCATATAGCAGAGAGGGGACATTTTTACAGAGTTTTCCCACCCTGCTGCTTTTCTGTTTATACCCCCAATGTTACCCCTCTTCCTGGACATTCCTGAGGAGTTTGCCTTTCCCTCACTCTCTCAACCAGCTGCTTACATTTATTCCTTTCTATCCCGTGCTCTAAAATCAGTGTTGTCTAATAGAACGTTCTACAATGAAACATTCTTTTTTTTTTAGGTTTTATTTGAGAGAGAGTGAGAGAGCAGAAGCAGGGGGAGAAGCAGAGAGAGAGGAAGAAGCAGGTTCCCCATTGAGCAGGGAGCCCGATGCAGGGCTCCATCCCAGGACCCTCAGACCACAAGCTGAGCCAAAGGCAGACATTTAACTGCCTGAGCCACCCAGGCGCCCCTACAATGAAACATTCTATATTTGTGCTAATACGACAGCCACTAACCACACGTGACTACTGAGCACTTGCAAGGTATCCAGTGCAACCAAAGAACAAAATATTTCATTTTGTTGCACTTAAATTTAAACAGCTATGTATGATTCCTGGCCCACATAGCAGACAATGCAGGAGCAGACATCACCCCTAGCACATCACCAGCAGCTGGGTTCCTCTGCCTAGTCCCTGCTCCACTCCTGCTGGGAGAGTGTAGTTCGAAATAATGACCCCTTTTGCTAGGTCCCAGACTGCTGACATTAACCTTCCCATGCCCAGCCAAGGCACAAAATGATAGCTCCGATCCTCTTTGCCATCAAGTTAAAAAAAAAAAAAAAAAAGAAAGAAAAAGAAAACCCATCTTTTGTCAAGTCGGTTTAAACCAAGGTAAGTTGTTTGTGGAAAGCCCTTGGCAGCTGGGCTGGTGGTAGAGGCGACTGTTTTTGAAATCCTGCTACAGCTTGGAACACAGCGTGGAAGCAGTATTCCAGTAAGCGAGGCTTCTGTGACTCACCTGGGTTAACATTGTCCAACCAAGGATCCACAGACACAAAAGGAACCCTCCCTGTCACCTCCTTCTCCGTGATCAACTTCAGGCCCTAGTTCAAGGCAAGAAAAGAGAGAATTTGCGGAAAGTGGAGGGAGTGGGTAGGGTAAGATGTATGGCAGTGAAGGTTTAAGAGGAAGGAGGTCTGTGAGGGGCCTCCGAAAGGGGCTAGCTGGGGACGAGCTGTGACCTTGGTGACCTTGTAGCCACCACAGTGGCGGAAGCAGTGAGTGGATTGTATGGTTTAAGAGAAAATGAGAGCAGGGATGTGGAGATGGTAGATCCAGACCACTCGTTTTGGGAAGAGGCAGTGTGTATCAAAGAAAGAACATGGGACTTCTGCTGGAGTCTTGTCCCAGACTCGGTTTTTGCATCTGTAAAATGGGCAAGTACGACCAATACTACCAACCTGAAAGAGGGTCTTGGGGGAAGGAATAAACGGCATTTTGTGAAGCTGAGCGGAGAGAGCTGAAAAGTGACAAAGGCTTATCAGAGGCACCCTGCTTTTCATTCCCAAGGGAATCATAAAAAGGATACTATTTCTCTGTGCTGTGCAGAGGTTTTATGGTTTATTAAGGGCTGTCACAGACATGACCGCATTTAATGACTCTAAGACAATCCTGGCTGTGAGGTGTTCTTATGGCGGATTTATAGCTGAGGAAACAGGGGCGCAGAGAAGAGGTGGGACCTGCCCGAGGCCACCGAGAGCCGGTGAGCAGGGGCCCGCCAGGACTGGAAGCCCAGGATCCCACAGCTTTCTGGCTTGGGCCTCCTTCCCTCCCTCCCGGGGCCCTCTCCAAACTGAAACCCGCCCCTGCCCGCAGCCATGCCAGCTCCCGCCCTCACTGAGTCACTGGGAGGGGGCCCTGTGCTTCTGTGCTCCCGGAGCCGGCTTCTGACCTCCGAGACTCCGCCCTCTTTTTCATCCCTTCATCCCCTCCCCCCACCCTGCTCCCTTTTGATGAAGCTATGAGAAATAAAGGCAGGGATTTTGATGACATTATGATGGAAGCCACAGCGGGGCCTGCCCTGCCCTGCCACTCCCCCGCGCCTGGGAGATTCCCAGGGGAAACAGGCAGCGAGGGCATTGGTGGTAGAGACAAGCTGGGCTTTGTTTGGGTTTTGCTAGGTTTGCCCAGCACCCAGGGGGCCTCTGATAAAGCTGAGATGGAGCCCAGGGCCTAGCCTGAAGGACTAAGACACACACATACACACACACACAGACACACTCTCTCTCTCTCTCTCTCTCTCTCTCTCCTCCTAACCGCCCCCCTCCCCATGTTCGTGGGATGTTTTCTCCTAGCCAGTAACCAACTCCAGATGCAAAGGCAGCACAGTAGTGTGGGTGGAAGGAAGAGACAAGCACATTCCTGGGTCTTTTTTTTATGCCCCGTGACCCCACACACAAGTCAATTCGACCTAACCGTCACCCTGGAACTTGACCAGTCAGATTAGGATTCCGTCTTCTTCAGACGGAGAGCAAAAGGGTGCCAAGGAGACCTTCCTGGTGTAGGGAGTAGAGCTGGGCCTTTCTCTGCCCATGAGAGTTGTCCAAGCTAGAAATGTCCAGCCCTCCTCCTCCCTCATCCTGTGACCTCCGTACCCTGCCAACCCACTTTCCACAGCCTCTACCTGATCCCCTGGACCACTCTCCAACTCTCTCTCCCCTGCGATCTCACCCTCTCCAACCCACCCTTTACCTAGCGCCTGAGCCATTGACGGTTCTGGAAAGGAAATGGGCCACGTCCTTCCCCTATTTATAATTTCTCAGCAAGGCTGATGAAAAGGGCCGCTGGTAAAAATGACAGTCCCAGGAGTGTGGAAGGGGGCCTGGGGCCATCTATGTTTGATACCTGGACAAACTCCGCATACTAAGTTTTAGCTGGCCTCTATTTATTTGCTGGGGAGATGGAACAGGTTTTACACCAGACTCTCCCTCATGTTTGGAGGTCTTGTCTTTCAGTAGCTCCCCATTACCTCCCAGGGGAAAAGGCCTTCTTAGTCTGGCCCTGCCTGCTGCCACAGCCCACTGTCACTTCGCTCCCCTACCCCATTCTGAATTCTAAATGATTATCTTTCTTTGGGTACCCAAGGCACGTTTTAACCCCTTATATGCAAATCCATCCCTCTCCAATACATTCTCCCACCTTCTCACCTGCAAACTCTTATTCACCCTTCAGAACCCAGATGGGCCTCTGAGGTAAGGTCTCTCTGAACCTCTCTAGATAAACCTGGCTGTCTCTTTCTCTGTCATCTTAGGGCGCCATATACACGTATATCTCCCTCTGCTACACAAATGGAGCTGCTTCTCTGTGCTGAGAGACCAGTTACAGATGATGGCAGCGTGGATGAGCGTGCAGAAAGAAAGAATTGAGAGATGAAAAAGACATTAACCCAATATAATGGGGCGAGGGATGGGGGCTATTGGGCCAAGGGAGGCAGGTGCCAGGCGGCTCCTAAGTTGGGGGCTGCCGAGTCCTCTTCCCTCCCAGATTAAGATCTCCTTGAAGAGGAAGCATGTCTTGTTTACCTGTTCATCCCCTGTCCCAGCACCCAGCTGTGGGAATTGCAACAGAACAGGGTAGGCCTGAGCCTGCTTCCCAGCAGGCTCCAGGATCCATGAGACCAGCCAGGATCCAGGCATGAGGAAGAGGCAGGGTACCTGGTGAGTGGTCCTGGACATGTGTTCAAGAACATTCATGGCAAGTTACTTTGGTGGTTGGCTCTCTGCCCCAAACCTGCTCCCCAGCTGCTCTAGGGGGACCAGTGTCCACTGGATGCTACCATGGTTGGGGTTTGAGAAACTAACTTTGAGACCCAATCTTACCCCTGCCCACCATCCTGACTTTAGTTAAGTGACTTCTTCTCCCCAGGCCTTTTTGTCCTGATGGAGTGTGCTCACTCCTGCTCCTTCTCTATTTCTCTGTATATCTCTCTCTGTTCTCTATCTCTCCCTGTCTCTCTCTCTCTCTCTCTCTCTCTCTCTCTCTCTCACACACACACACACACACACACACACACACACACACACACTGTCTGGCACACAATGACCGAGGTCCCCAAGCAGCACAATCCAGGAGTATGGGTCAGAGGTTCATTCCAATCCTTGCTGTGTGACCTTGGGCACAAAATCTGAGCCCTCACTCCTTAGTCTCTCATCTGTTTACAGGGCATAATAATAGTATTGACCTCACAGGTCTGGTGTGAGGAATAAAGAACATGAAGGATGCCAACTATGCCTGGTAAGGACCCAGTACATGTGACTTGTTCTTGTTAGCATTTCTGTTCCTGTAATTATTGATAATTTTATGTCCATTAAAAAAATAGAAACCTTCTGGGCCAGAGCCTAGCTGTCCAGGCAGGCAGCCCAGGGGAGGACGGGGCCGCTCCAGCCTTGGACATTGGAGTGGAAGTGAAGTCTGTGGCCTGGGGGTTGGCAGGAGCTGTGCCAGGACTGGAGAGAGGAGAGAAGAGCAAGGAAGAGAAAGAATTTGAGGGGAAATGGAGCCAGAAAGAAAGAGAGAGAGGGAGAGGGAGAAAGCCGCCACGGTGGCCAGGGAAGCAGCTCCCAGGGAACAGAAACCCTGCAAACCGGTCTGGGCAGTCCCTGAGCCAGGCCCCGTCAGCTGGTGTGGCTGCATCCAGAGGAAGCAGCTTGTGGTAGGGCTGCCCTCAGGCCATGCCTGAGGCCTACTCGCTGCCCCCCGGGAGGCAGGTCAGGGGCTCTCCCAGCCTGGCTGATGACAGCTTTTCTGGGTCTGGGAGAGAAAGACTGCTTTAAAGAAAACTGGGGCACACACTGTACTACAGAAAAGCGGTATGACAGCTGGATTTCAGACTCTGCTCCAGCCAGGGCGCCAAGACCATTCAAGTAGGGAGGCCAGTGTTTTCAAAAAATCGGGCCGCGAAAACTGGATATCTATGTGCAAAAGAACGAAGGTGGACCCTTATGTTACACCATATGCAAAAATTAACTCAAAGTGGACCGAAGACCTAAACCTAAAAACCCAAACTATGAATCTCTGACAAAGGTAGTTTTCAGGGCGCCTGGGAGGCTCAGTTGGTTCAGCGTGTGACTCTTGATTTGGGCTCAGGTCATGATCTCAGGGTCAAGAGATCAAGCCCTGAGAGGGGTTCCCCTCTTAGCAGGGAGTCGGCTTGAGGATTCTCTCCATCTGCTTCTGCCCCTTCACCATTCGTGCACACACACACATACACACACACACACTCTCTCTCTCTCAAAATAAACAAGTCTTGGGCACCTGGGTGGCTCAGTGGGTTAAAGCTTCTGCCTTCAGCTCAGGCCATGATCCCAGGGTCCTGGGATCGAGCCCTGCGTTGGGCTTTCTGCTCAGCAGGGAGCCTGCTTCCCTTCCTCTCTCTCTACTTGCCTCTCTGCCTACTTGTGATCTCTCTCTGTCAAATAAATAAATAAAATTAAAAAAAAAA
>ML111688.1:75438-101295 GCA_003697995.1 Taxidea taxus jeffersonii
AAAAAAAAAATAAACAAGTCTTTAAAAAGAAACATATTGTCTGTGTTTCATCACTGTGTATTGGTGGCTGAAGTGGCATGACTAAGGGATCCCGTGTTTTTGCCCCACTTCGTCAGCCTGCTGACTTTCATGTGGTATAACCTCTAGGCCAGGGCACGGCTTCTCAAAACACCTCCTCCAGGACACCATTCCTTCAGCATGCTTCAGCCCACCAGGATCATTATGGCGGGCAAGATAGGTGTGGAAAAGGGGCCTCATACATTCTTCTCTTGGAATTTCACCAAACATTTGTTAAAGGAGTGTTATAAGCCCCGAGAAGTCTTGCAGTTAAGAAACTGGTTTAATTTTCTTTAATCCAGTTGTCTTATCTTTATAAAGACATGGTTCCTGAACGTGTCTGTGTGCCAGTTGTCGTATGCAAAACACCGCCCGGAAAGCACGATAGGGATTTCACTACAATGGAAAAAGATTGCTTTTCTGATGGGGGCTGGGGTGGGGGTGGGGAGATGGACTTTACGATGCTGCCACCGGAAATATTCAAAGCTGTGTTGTACTTTGGAAAATAGAAAAGGGAGCAAAGGAGAAAAATAGTAGGGGAAGGGGGTGTCTAGATGATACTACTTTTGGAAACTCTGAGAAAACACAGTAAACACACCAATGGGAAACATTATCTTAATGATTATCTTACCTATAATCAAAGATAATGCAAATTAAAGCAGACTTCGGGCACTTTCAGACGTTTCCTAAAGAAATACAGGGGATTAGGAGGGAAATGCAAAATAATAGTCCCAGTGCTGGCAAGGTTGTGGTGAAACTGACATGCTCAGTTAATCAGTGACACCATGAAGTTACACAACCGGTTGGGAAGGCAATCTGTAGCGAGAACCACAAAGATCCATATCTCTTTGACTATTAACCCCACTACTAGTAATCTATCCTAAGGAAATAGTAAATTGAAAGCCTTACACTGAATTACTCCCAACCACAGCAAGATACTGGCTGTATCTTATGTCAAAGTTTCAAACGGGAAGTGTGAGGTTGGGTAGAAGCGTCCTATCGGAGGAGACTGAGTACCTATGGAATTGAAACAAACTGGGTATCAGTGCATTTGAGTCTCCTGAGGAATTTTTAAAAATACAGATTCTGAACACTTTATGTGAAATCAGTCTCTGGCTGAGAGCTTGCTCCCTGAGCCACTACATTTAGCTTCTCCCCTCTCAACCCCTACCTGCCATTTCTGTTTCCAGTTTAGAGTGCAGAGAGAGGGAATCTGCATGGAGGACATTCTTCTGTGCCAGGTCACTGGCCAGCCAATGAAGTTGGCTCCTCTGGGGTCAACGCCCAGCCCTGATCCAACCAGCTGTAGGTGGTTGACCAGAATAGTACAAAACACAGTCCCCTGTGTCTACCTGCCTCTCTCTTCTCAGCAGGGCCTGTGCATGGGACAATTTGCCTAGATTGCAAAGGCTATCGTGAAAACATCTGTGGCTCTTGGAGGCTGGGGAGGGGTGCAGGGAGCTGATTACATAATTCCAATTTCCAGTTGATAAGAAATCAGGCTGACTCTTCCGATTAGGTCACAATAGAAAATCTCGGCAAGTGAGCCTGCCTTTCTGGACCAAGTGCTTTGACACAGAGAAATAAACATTCTATAGCCATTTAATAAACAACCGCTGAGACCATTAGCAAACATAACCTCCAGTAGCATGGACTTTTGCCTCCTACAAATTTTGGAAAGGTTGCTTTCGCTCGTGTCAGGGTTTTCAAGTAGCACTTTCCCAAATTATTTTAGCAAATTAGCAGTTTGGAATATCACGCCCAGCTTCGGCAACCCTTGCCAACCGCATCCCTCTCCGAGAAAGCCATGATCAGTCTTTTCTAAGCAGCTAGTGTAATGTTGCCTCTTGCTGAAGTGTGGCCAGTGGGGTAGGGTTAATTGAGGGGAGGCCTTGGCAATGGAGCTGCCAGAGAGGGATGATCAAGGAGACGCTGAAGGTCAGAGAAGCAAAGAAAAAGAGCAGTCCAGGAGGACTGAAGCTGTCCTCCCTCCCTTGGCTTCTTGAGGTCAGAGAACTCTATGCTGTTCTGTCTAATATGACAGCCGCCGGGCACTTGTGGCTCTTTACATTCAGTGAAACAAAAGGAAAAATTCAGTTCCTTAGGGGTCCTGGTCCCATTCGAAGGCTCGAGTGCTTCATGAGTCCTGTGGCTGCCATGTTAGTGCAGACATAGACCATTTCCATTCCTGCAGAAAGATCTATTGGGTAAGGGTGTAGAGTGAGCTGTGTTCTCTTCCCGCTACCCCACTGCCAAAGGTTGGTCACTCCGTGCCCACTCTGTGGGTACAGATGTCACAAAGCCGATTTGGAAATCTCTTAATGGTTTAGCATTTGTGCCTGGAGAGCCAATGAGCCAAAACCACGTGATCAAGTCCCCCCCCACTCCAGGAGGGATGCTCAGCCCCGTGAAGTCAGGGCTCCTGGGCTTCTTGGATGGAGAGCTCCAGAGGTTTTCTCTTATTTTGTAGGGAAGGAAGGTCAGTTGGTCCCTCCTTATCCTTCTTTCCTAGCAACACAGCCATAGCTGTCATTTCAATGAGGTAGTGATTCGTTTTTGTGTCCCTATGAGGGACAGGAGCCTTAAATAGGGAGATCAGTCCACGATTCGAATGTTATGAAGGTATGGAGAATACTTAGAAGGTTGTGGCTTAAAAATAAACCAAACCAAACTTTCCATTGCCACCCGGTCAAATACCAGTAAGTACCAGGCTGCCCTGGGAGCTCTTACGGGGGGATCTTGTTAACGAGTGGCCTCACCCATCAGGGGAAGCCTCAGGAAAGAGTTCCACTCTGCGGAGCTAAGCCCCCACTCTCAAATTCACTTTTGGAAGATTACAGGCCCGTGCCCCAGACGTGCCTGAGGCCTCCCTTCTAGCCGTGTTTCCCCTTATTCTGCTTCCACTTCTGCAAACATGGGCCCAGCGGTTCCCCTGCAGAGGCACGGGGCTTGGGACATTGGCTTGCTAGAGGCTGCAGCCAACCCCTGCCTCCCCCCCACCTCCCCTTTTGTTTATTTTTCTGAAAGAGAGAAAGCACAAGCAGTTGGCGGGAGGGCCAGAGGGAGAGAGAGGCAGAGAGAGGATCCTCAAGCAGTCTCTCCGCTGAGTCAGGAGCCCCATGGAGGGCTGGATCCCAAGATCCCAAGTTTACAAACAGAGCCGAAGTCAGATGCTTAACTGACTGAGCCATCCAGGTGCCCCACTGCGGGGCCCTTCTGTTTAACAGGCCCAAACCAAGCCGCTCCCTCTTCTGCATTCCCAGCCTGCACGAACCTCAAAACGGGCTGAGTGGAGGCTGTCTGGAGATTTGTCTGGAGCAATCTAGCCAGCCCCATTGCAAAACACACTGATGATATCCACCCGGGTTTCTCAGCTGAAAGGTTTGAATTTTTTCCAAGAGAAGCCTTCACAGATTAATTAGATCTTTGCCCCTCAGGGATTTGGCAAATAAACAATAATGCATTTATACCAATAATAGGTATAAAGAACTGGTGTTTTATCATCAAAATTAGGCAACCTGGGTTTAATATGAGGGGCAACAGGGAGTTAAAGTATGCATGGGGTTTCGGGGGGACAATGATAGGCATGTAGGTGAATTTACTGCATTCTAACCCCCAAGCCCTTCAGGTAAACAGTGGCAGAGTATAATCTAAAGGCTTCGTATACTTTGCCTCGAAGTGAGCCCGTATTTCTTGAACTTAAGGAAGCATACTCCTTCCCTGGATGGCCAAATAGATCTTGTTTCTGAGAGTTGCAGCCTCTCTAGCATTTGAATACATTAATAATATTTATAAAATTCATTTGTTTTTGACATCTTGGGCCTCCAGTAATTTTTAAAAAGATTTTATTTATTTATTTATTTATTTGAGAGACAGAGTGAGCAGAGGGGCAGGGGGGAGGGAGGGGGCTAGCAGACTCTGTGCTGAGCATGAGCCCGTTGCGGGACTGGGTCTTAGGACCCTGAAATCATGACATGAGCCCAAGTCGAGACCAACACTCAACTGATTGAACCACCCAGGCATGTTTTTTAATAGTAATTTTCAGGTAGGTGTTTCCTGGAACTAAGTGGAACACCAAAATTATCAGATGAATTTTCCTGTGATTGAAAAATAACTTTTCATTGTTCCTTGCTAATTTTTTTTGTCTGCTTATTTAAATAATAAGAAAGAAAGAAAAGGGGGCACCTGGGTGGCTCAGTGGGTTAAAGCCTCTGCCTTCAGCTCAGTTCATGATCCCAGGGTCCTGGGATCGAGCCCCGCGTCAGGCTCTCTACTCGGCAGGGAGCCTGCTTCCTCCTCTCTCTCTCTGCCTGCTTCTCTGCCTGCTTGTGATCTCTGTCAAATAAATAAAATCTTTAAAAAAAAAAAAGAAAGAAAGAAAGAAAGAGGGGGCGGGAGGGAGAGAGGGAGGAAAGAAGAGAGAAAGAAAGAAAGAAAGAAAGAAAGGAAGGAAGGAAGGAAGAAAGAAAAGGTGAGGAAGTGGGGAGGAAGGGAGGGAGGAAGGAAACAGAAGAAAAGAAAAGAAAGGAAGAGAAAAGAAGAGAAAGAATTTAAGAAAGGAAGGAAAGGAGGGAGGGAGAGAAAATTCAAGCAGCAAGATGTCCAGCCTTTATATGGTTTAAACATTCCTTAACATGTGGTAACCAATATGAAAAAAATCTCCTAAAGTTTATAGGAAATGAGAGTTTTCTAATGAGAAGAAAATTGTATTATAGTCTTCAGCGCATTTTCCTCTGTGATCCATGACGCAGCAGCAGGCTTCAAGGCCATTCCAGTATGGCCTGATTACCTTTCCAGCCTCCTCTGCGTCCATCCCCCCAAGCCCCCACCACTCTTTCAGGGTCTCATTCACTGTCCTTGGACACCTCACGTCTTTATCACCTCCAGCTCTTTGCCCATACTGTTCCCTGTGTCTCTGGTGTCCTCCTGCACCCAGCCCTATTCCCTGACAGCTTAACATACTCTCTCTTACTGTTTAACATGCAGGCAGTAAGTGGGTACTTTCAAAGTACAAACCAGATACACTAGCAAATAGGAGACACATAGCAGAGTGAACCTGTTCTTCGGGTTCCAATTTCTCCAGGAAGTCGGGCTTCCCTGAGTCCTCAACTGCTGGATCCCGGATCAGCCAGCTCCCTCCCCCACTCCCCTCTTCCTTGCCCCCCCGCCCCCACCTGGGGAAGCCCTGCTGGTTTTGTGGGCACCATTCCTGAGCTTAGGCCAAAGCACCTCTACAGACGGCTCTCAGAGTCTCTGAAGTGGCTGCTTTACCCTCCCTGCAGATTCCCATCCCAGAAATCTCCCTCCACAGGTCTTGCCTGATCCCCAGGACGCACACAGAAGTTCTGGGTTCCTGGAGCCCTGCCTGCCCCAAGGCTACCTCACCCTAGAGCCACTTCAGAAGGAGGCCACAGACTTCCTGGTTGGCCCAAGAGCCATCTTTCAAGGGCCACAATTAACTGTGGGATCTGGGCTTAACTCTCAAGCTTGGATCAGCCTCTCAGTGGAAAGGCCCGAAGGCATCTTAGCCCCAGTAAGTGAACATGGCATGAGCTGCCTTCTAGAACCAGAAAGGAGGAAGGTGGTGGCTTACCTAGAGAAGGATTCTCTCCTGAAACTTCATTTTTCTGAGTGACGTTGATGAGACTGAAGGAAAAGGGTATAATCCTTACTGAGCACTCACTCTGTACTCATACGATTTTTTTTTTCCTTTACTCCTCACAACCACTTAAATGATAGCATTGTTTTCCCCAGGCCTTCCTGTCACATGGGCAGGGCTAGGTGAGGAGTACAGATGGAGGTCCACAGACCACGTACCATACGTGCCAATGTTTTAAAGTTAAAAATCAAGCTAAGAAGTTGTCAAAGTAAGTGCTAATTTCCTAAATTGACAAATATTTTCTTTTTTTTTTTTTTAAAGATTATTTATTTATTTATTTGACACAGAGAGAGATCACAAGTAGGCAGAGAGGCAGGCAGAGAGAGGGGGTGGGGAAGCAGGCTCCCCGCTGAGCAGAGAGCCCGACGCGGAGACTCGATCCCAGGACCCTGAGATCATGACCTGAGCCGAAGGCAGAGGCTTAACCCTCTGAGCCACCCAGGCGTCCCGACAAATATTTTCATAATGACCTGCGAGGCCAGGTTCCCCTTTAGAGTTCCCAGGTTCGGGATGCCTGGGTGGCTCAGTTGGTTAAGCGGCTGCCTTCGGCTCAGGTCATGATCCCAGCGTCGTGGGATCGAGTCCCACATCGGGCTCCTTGCTCGGCAGGGAGCCTGCTTCTCCTTCTGCCTCTGCCTGCCTCTCTGTCTCTCTAACTAAAAAAAAAAAAAAAAAGAATTCCCAGTTTCATCAGTGTGGCAAGGTAGGGAGAACTGCCTCTTCTCTTCTCAACTCTGACTCTGTCCTAAGCCACCAGAAGGACACACCAGTGTGGAAACGGGATGTCTCTGTTCTGCCCACCTTCACCCCCAACTCCTGTTCCCCAGCAGCTGCCCTTGGCTGCCACTGGGGCTCAGACAGGCAGCATAGTACAGCCTCATGAGTATGGATCAGGGGAGCAGCCTCTACAAACCGTAAAGGTGGGGGTCCCCTCAGTCTATAGGGTCCTATTCTGGTATTCCTTTGCCGGGGCATCTCAGGGACCTGGCCCCTGCAATATGGCCCAGATGGGGAGCATGGATTCTAAGTGGCAGGTCCTTTTGACCCATTAACCTCTTACCCAGCAGGGAGGAGTATAGGCAAAGGAACACCAGAACAGGACCCTATAGACCGAGGGTACCAGAGCAGCGGGCCCCCTTGCCTGAGCCTAAAGATTTTTCTAACTTTATTATCTCCTGCCCAAATGAACGAGTCAACCATGACGGGCTAAGAGGGGCCAATCCTTGAGAGGACGAACCCAGGTGGAAAAGGCAGATTCCTTAATCCAAGGGGAACAGAAGATCTCATCCTCATTCATGGGTCATGCTGGGTTGACAAAGCAGCACTCTACACTCTTAGATCACCTGCCGAGGCCCTAGATGAGAAACAGAACCTGGAAGGCTTTGAACATTTCCTGACCGTCGCACAGCTAGTCAGTGATGGAGCTCGAACCTGCGCTGGGCTGAGCCAGGATCTCTGCTCTGGCTGTGCCCTACACTGCAAAGGGGAGGGCGTCTGTGGTTGAAGAGAGGAGAGGATGCAGGAAACAGAGGGCTGCATTTTGAGGCTCTGGGGTGCGAAGAACCTGGGCTTTCCTGACTGCAAGGCCAACCAAAGTCCAGGCCAAGGGGCTCCTGAATGTTGGTGCTACCACCCAGGTGAGCCCCCGATATCAGCTTTCTGGCTATACCATTGCACCCAAACTCCAGACTCTTCCCCCTGGGTGCGTAGCTCATGTTCCCCCGGCTTCTCAACCTGCTATCTTTAGGTTTTTGCTTTGATGAACTTTGACTTTTTCTCACCTTCCTCCAAGCCATCTGCCTGTTTAGTGAAAAAAGGTGGCCTAGGGTGTGTCGGCTCATAAAGCTTTCCTCAGACAAGGGGGAGCTCCTTGAGCATAGTGACACCGGGTATTTTTTCCCTCGTTAAGTTTAACTATTGACATTATAACTTGTTTATAGATCTCTAATTGGCTTTGTCAATGAAGTCCAGAGTGCATTGTAAAGCAAGATTTAAAGAAATAAAATACCTAAGTACAGACTAGAAATCTGGTCATTAAGTTTATATAGATAGCCCTCATCCATTAAAGCCTTGGCCTTCTTCCATTGTTCTTTTAAAGCCAGTGGTTCTCCATCTGGGCTACACTCTGAGATCACCTTGGGCGCTCCAAGAACCACTGAGGAATGGGTCCCACTCCTTGACATTTCTATGTGATTGTTCTGGGAGTGGGAATTAAATATTTTTTAAATTTTATTTATTATTTGACAGAGAGAGAGAGATCACAAGTAGGCAGAGAGGCAGGTAGAGGGGGAGAGGGAAGCAGGCTCCCCGCTGAGCAGAGCACATGATGCGGGACTCGATCCCAGCACCCTGAGATCATGATCTGAGCGGAAGGCAGAGGCCTAACCCACTGAGCCACCCAGGCACCCCTAAAATTTTTTTTTAATTCTCCAGCTGATTTTATGTAGTTAAAGTTGAGAACCACAGATTTTTTTTTTTAAAGGAAAGTTCTTGCCTGAACCCTACCTGTGTTGCCTTTAGCATTTGAAAGCATGTCCCTGAGCTTGGCTAGATCCCCCTTTCCCATAGCTTCCTATTTCTGCCGACTATAAACATCCACTGCCTTCCTACGTTCCCGGGAGTACGCTAGCACACAGTCAAACCTTCCTACGTGTATAGTTTTAAGGAAAGAAGGTCTCAGTGTATCTCCTGCACAAATGAGCAAGTCAAGTCTGGTGACCCAGGAGGGGCCAATCCCCAGGAAGATGGAACAGGGGGATGGAGAGGCAAAGTCCATGGTCCCCGGGCAACAGACCGTGCCATCTTAATCCTCAGGGGATCTTCTCAACTGCATTTGCCCTGCCTGGCGGGCTCTCCCTGTGTCAGACTCCTGCTAGGAGAACCATCTAGAAAAGGTGGGAGGGGCCGCAGAGGAGGATCTAAAGCCCCAGGAGCTCAGGGCCCTGCCTCCACCACCTCTAAGTCCATTCAGGCGTCCTAGTCACATGACTTGCCACCCACTTGTTGGCTGGTGACCCTGAGCCTTGGTTCAGGACAGTTACCCCCCACCGGCTCTCTGCCA
Organism: Taxidea taxus jeffersonii; assembly: GCA_003697995.1. Lineage (NCBI taxonomy): Eukaryota > Metazoa > Chordata > Mammalia > Carnivora > Mustelidae > Taxidea > Taxidea taxus. The sequence continues at coordinate 84,216 of ML111688.1, forward strand.
CTGGCTCTCTGCACTTGCACACACACTATAAGTGCATAGAGCTAGTACAACTCGTTCCACAACGTCTGGCCCCTGGGGCTCTGAGCCCGCCCAGGACTGTGGCTCCCTGTGGCTGGGGTGGGGCCCGCTTTCAGAGCCCTCTTCGCAGACTGAGTGTGGCCTTTGCGGTCACTCACTGGTCATCGACAGATCTAAAGATTCATGACCACCCTTGTCGTCAGTCAAAATAGCCGACTGAGCTCTGCTCCTGACCCAAGATGGTCGGTCAGGCCTGGGAAGAAAATGCTCACATTGTTTCCTCGTGAGATCAGGCATAGCTTTGCCAGTGGTGAGGGAAAGCTCTCAGATGCCTTTAATATTTCTGCCAGTCTTGGCAGGTTATTTTCATTCTTAGTCGGGGGCACAGAAAACTATTGTTTTTGAGAACTCTCCAGCTCCCTCTAGTGTGGACGATATATCGGGCATTACTTGAGGGTAAAAACTTTAGAAGGACCTACAGAAGTATTTAGAAATCTGAATGAAGATTCGTGAATTGGAATAGCCATTGCAGTGACATTTATGACGGCAAAAAATAGAAACCACCTAAATCGGGACATGGAAAAATAATCACGTTACATTATGGTACAGAACTTTGAAATAGGACGTGTAAGAAAGACTTCAATAACACCGGGATATGTTCGCGATGCAAGGGTGTTAACGAAATTACATGTGCACTGAAATTTAAACAGTGAAAAAGACATGTAAGATGGGGAGTGATGACCAGGTAGAGTGCAGAGGATTTTTAGGAAAGTGAAAAATAATTCTGTATGTATTGACAGGTACACGCCATTATACATTTGTCTAAACCCACAGAATGTATTCCACCAAGAGTGAACCCTCATGTAGACTATGAACTTACTTAGGTTATTCTGAGGCATCACTGTGGGTTCCTCCAACGGTAACAAATGTTCCCCTCTGGTGGGGGATGCCGATGGGGGAGGCTATGCATCTGGGGAAACGGGGGTATATGGGAAATCTTTATACCTTCCTCTCAATTTTGTTGTGAACCTAACACTGCTCTAAAAAAAGGAAAGTGTCGGGGCGCCTAGCCTGACTCACTTGATAGAGCATATGGCTCTTGAGCTTGGGGTTGTGAGTTTGAGCCCCATGTTGGGTGTAGAGATGACTTAATAAATAAAATTTATTTTATTTATAAAAATTTTTATTTTTATAAATAAAAATATTTATTTATTAAAAAAATAAAATCTTTAAGAAAAAAAGTCTTTAAAAATGTTCTGGAAGTAAATAATGGTGGTGGTTACACAATATTATGAATGTATTTAGTGCCACTGTCTTGTATACTTAAACATGATTAAAATGGTAAATTTCATGTTGTTCATACTTTACTGAAATAATAATAATAGTAATAATAAAACCCATGCAATGTGTACTCAGAAAAATCTTGGAAAGAAATATGAAATGCTCCAAAATGTTAGCTATCTTTAGGAGTAGGATTATAGATGACTTTTATTTTCTTCTTCAGTCTCTATCTGAAAGACCCACACTAAGCATGTAAAAATGCAATTGGGATATAGAATCTGTAATCTGGAAAATTTACTCTATCAGTCTGGGTCTCAATAAGAAACAGATGACACCCTCAAATCAGAATAGTTCGGGGAAGGGTCGCCAATAAAGGGAGTAATTACAAAGGTATGGGGTGTAAGGGAAGCCCAAGGGGTGCGGTAGGACCTGACGCATAGAAATAGTAGAGATGGTACAGTCCCTACGCTGAAGAGAGTGGGCAAGGAAGGGGTTAACAGAGAACAGTGACCTTCAGTTGGGGCAGCAGCCCACTAGAGTCCTTTGCTTCCCTCCTCTAGATCCTGCTAGAGATCCCTGCTAGACAGAACCTCCTGGAGGCCAGGGCCCTATACTGCAGTGCGTGCTGGTTGGCATTAGGAAGCTCAGAGCAGAACGGTAGTGATCTGGAGGGGCATGTAGAAGATAGCCAGTAGTCGAGTTTTTAATAGGAATGCTGAATTTTTGGAAAGGACAGATGCTCCTCTGTCCCCTAGGAAGCTTCTGACTTGTGTTGTTTTCAGAGTTTCATGACCAGAGCAACAGAAGCAGTCAATGTTTAAAGAAGTATTTCTCCTTTGCTGTGCATAAATTCTTGGGCCCTTTCCCAGAAATGACTTTCCAGAATAATTGTCCTAGAAAGCTGCACATAGACTGCCTGTCTCTGAGTTGCCACACATTGGAGTCAATTCACAGTTTCCATCACCGACCCGCAATGATGATGGTTAGCCACAAAAAGCCCTAGGCTTGGAGTTAGAAGATTCTTGGCTCAATTTCCAGCTCTAGAAGTTTCTCTTTGGTTACTAGTGTTTACTTGAGGTGTTAAAACATCAGGTGGGATGATTCATTCACTCGTAATTCATCTAACACATATTTAACACACTTGTCACAGGCTCTGTAAAGGGCTGGTATTACAGTCACACAGTGAACACCTGCTACTGACCTCAAATGGACCATATTCTAATGGAAGAGACCAGTAACACAGAGCTATAATTAAGAGGGTGCAATGGTGTAATTAACAGTAGCTGCTACATCACACTTATTTGTCAAGAATAGTGGCCGATCGTGAAAAAAGCTAGGTGTCTTTTGGCTCATGCAAAGTCCAGGGCAGGTCAGGACCCTTCTTCCCTCTTATAGCCACACCATATATGACACATTGTTGTCAGAGTCAGATAAGGAGAGATAAAGAGGTCCATTGGCTCTTAACTGCCTTGGCCCAGAAGTACACACATCACTTCTGTTCATAGTTTACTGGCTAGACCCGTGTCCCGTGACCATCCCTAAGTGAACCCCTGTGGAAGCTGGGGAATGCCCAGCAGCTCGTAGACCCTCCGTGAGTACTCTCTCTGCCCTCATAGGTAATGCTACGGTCCCAGTGAGTGAGGAATCATGTATCAATTATGACTCTTTGGATTCAAGTAACAGAAACTGGCTTGAATTAGCAGAAACAAAAAAGGGAACTTTAAGGATTTTGGGGGTGTCTTCAAGAATCAAATGGCAGAAATGCAACTGAATATCAGATAGGGATTAGAATCAGAAAATGCAGAGCCATTCAGAGGTTTCTCTTGATTTGGTACCATTTTGTGAAGAGAAAGGAAGTTGGCTTTTCGCTTCATGGACAATCCATTAGGTGTGTTTTGCAGGAAGTTCAGGCATTCCTGATGATGGATATTTAATTCACATTAGGGAGAGGGAGAGAGAGAAAGGCATTCCAAAGGAGATGATGTCTGCCCAGTTTTGGGTTTTTTTTTGTCTTTTTCATATATATTTTTATTGCGGCAAAATTGCCCTGAATTTTGAAGGCTAAGAAGGCGTTTGTTGAGTGAAGACGAAGAGTGAAGTCTTTCCAGGCAGCAGATGCAAAGAATCAGATACACAAAAGAGCTTGGGATATGTGGAAAATGAAAGTGTTTTTTATGGCTAGCGCTTAGGGCGAAGTGGCAGACACTATAACTGGAGTACCTAACATATGGTCACCCTTCTTTTTCCTTGCTATGAGATCTTTGATTTTAGATCCTGGAGGCATCTGTAGTACCATTTCCAAGGTGATCATGACAAGGAGGTCTAGACCACTTATGACAAGTTTATCCCTTACTTTTTAGATTCCCTTGGAGCTAGTGATGGCCATGTGACTTTTTTCCTGGCCAGTGAGAATAAGCAGACATCAGCTACAGGGTGCTTCTAGAAAAATCTCTTGCTGTTATGATAAAAGAAGAGAGATAGAGCAGGTATGGCTCCTTATCCTTTCCCCCCCTTTTCCTACTTGCTGTGATGAAGTGTTGACTGGAACTGTGGCAGCCATCTTGAGCCACGAGGCAAAAAACAGGAGGATGAAGACATCATGCCAATAACAGAGAAAAGAGAAGGAGTCATTATCTCTATAGCATCACTGAGCAGCCAGACCATTGCCATCAATTTCCCACCTCCAGATTTCTGGTTCTGTGAGAAAAATAAGCCTTCCACTTGTTTAAGCCCTATGTATCAGGTACTTTGCATCTACATCACATCTCTAAACCTCTGATTCCAGTCACATATATGTTTTGCAAATATTTTCTCCAAGACTGTGGTTTGTCTCTGGTTTTCTTAACAATATCTCCCAAAGAACAAAAGTTTAAATTTTGATGAAGTCCATTTTATCAATTTTTTTAAAGTTTGGGTTTTGTGTGTTCTTTTCCTAATCCAAGGTCACCAGCATTTTTCTCCTTTTCTTTTCCCTAGAAGATTTTTAGTTTTAGCTTTTACACTTTGATCTATGGATGCTTTTGAGTTAATTTTTTATGTGGTTTGATATACGGGTCAAAGTTAATTTTTTTCCTATAGATATCCAGTTGTTCCAGTAGCACTTGCTGAAAAGTTTATCCTTTCCTCACTTAAAATACCTTGGTTTCTTTGTCAAATCAATTGACCATGTTAGAAAGGAGCTATTTCTAAAATCTTTATTTTTTCCATTGATTTTTGTGTCTACCTTTATGCTAGGTTCTCAGTGACTCGATTATAGTATGTTAGAGTGTATTATAAGTGGAGGTGATTTTTAAAATTTTATTTTCTAATTGCAATTAGAAATGCAGAAATGCATTTAATTTTGTAGAAATGCAATTAATTTTTGTATGTAGAAATGCAATTAATTTTTGTACGTTGGCCTTGACTCCTTTGATCTTGATGGGTTAACTTACTATTCTATAGCTTTTTTCTTCTTGTGTATATTCCTTAGGATGTTCTGTGCACACAATTGTGATATCCACAGACACAGTGTTTCCTATATATAACCTGTTGTCACCCTTGCCACAGTCAGTATTTATTCCTCATCTTTGGCTTTTTTTTTTTTTTTTAAAGATTTTATTTATTTATTTAACAGACAGCAGAAGTAGGCAGAGAGGCAGGCAGAGAGAGAGGAGGAAGCAGGCTTCCCGCCGAGCAGAGAGCCCGATGCGGGGCTCGATCCCAGGCCCTGGGATCATGACCCGAGCCGAAGGCAGAGGCTTTAACCCACTGAGCCACCCAGGCGCCCCTCATCTTTGGCTTTTAACAGTTGACTATGATGTGGCTCAGCATAGTCTTCGCTGTGTTTATCCTGCTTGATGTCCATTGAGCATCTTGAATCTTGAAGTTTATGTTTTTAATCAAATTTGGAGACATTTCAGCTTTTTCTTCAAATGTTTTTTCTGTTCCATTCTCCTTCTCTCCTGTCCTTCTGGAACTCCAATTATATATGTCAGATCACGCAATAGTATCTAACATATCTAACAGGCCCTGAGTCTCTTCTTGAAAACAAAAAAACAAACAAAAAAAGCTTTTTCTCTCTGTTCTTCATATTATATAATTTTTATTGCTCTATGTCTAAGTTCACTTACTCTTCCCTCTGTTATTTTCATTTGGCTCCTAAATCCATCCATTTCATTTCTGAAAATTAAAATATTGTGCTTTTAGTTTCTAGAATTTCCATTTTAAAAATCATTTTGATTTTTCTTGCCCTGTTGAGATTTTCTACCTTTTCATTCATCAAAAGTATATTTTGTTTTATTCCATTGCAAGTAGTTATAACAGCCATTGAAAAATCCTTGTCTTCTAGTTTTAACATCTGGATTATCTTGGAACTGTCTTCAGTTGCTTTTCTTTTGTCTTGAGAATGTGTTCCATTTTCCTGGTTCATTACACATTGGGTTATTTTACATTGTAAATTGGACATTATGAAAATGGGAAGTCACGTTGTACAATTTCCCTGCTTTGCATGTGTGTTCTGCCCCAGAATCTGCCTGGTTTCTGTTCCCCCTTCTAGTGATTTCAGGGAGCTGTTTGTTGAATCATGACCAGATTTTAGAGCTGTTGTTTGTTGGATGAATAAACATCTAGCAGGATCTTATTTAACCAGGACTGAAAACAGTGTGGATTTTTAATTCACTTCAGCCTGACAGCATCTCACCTCAAGGACAAGCTCTGTAACTTTCATTGTTCTGTCCCTTGGCTTCTCTAATGCTCCTGGGAAGGATGGTTTACACATGTGCAGCCCAGAAGGGTGGGGGAGCCTATGCTTTCTGGGGCAGCCATCATATAATGGGGGATGGCAGTCAATGGATTAATACTTTTCCTTGTTGATTTTAGAGCAGATAATTCCAAGAAGCATCCTCTGTGCTCTTCAGGGGGGCCATGGCAAGATTGAGGCCCAATGGCCCCAGGGGTCACTCACATAGCATATTCTTCAACGGTCTTATTTCCCTCTTTCACTTTCTCTTGTACGTCACACTTCTGGGGTCAACTCCCAAATAAACTATCTGCGTTCAAGGTGTGGTTTCAGTCTCCCTTTCTGGAGGGATTCCAGGCTACTGCTCTGTTGTCAATCCCATGACTCCTCCTTTAGCTGGGAGCAATAGTATCTGATACACATTCATGTTGGGAGAAGATCAAGTACAAGAGCGAGGCTGGGATCCTGGTTGTAAAGGCCTCCAATGCCATCTAAGAAGTTTGGGTTCTGTTTGGTACAGAAGAAAGAACCGAAAGATACCTGATATGAAATGGACATGATCCAACTGTTTATGGTCTTTCATTGTCCCAAGATCGGAAGACTCTCTGATCTGCTACCTCTGAATTTCATTTCTCTCATTAGTAAATTGGGAAGAGTAGCACTTCCCTATTTTGCACAGTTGTTACAAAGACCAAATTAGATAATGCACATTCTGCAAGGAGCTAAATAAAAGTAGGGTGTTACTACAGTTACTTTGATCAGATGTTATATGTTAGTGTGGGAACGAAACATTCTAATATTTAAAAAAAACATATTTGCCTAATACAGTTTCCAACTGTGGCAAAAGTATATTTTCATCATGCAGTTTTGTGGACTGTGGAATCCAAATGCAACTTTGGGTTGTATCTACAAGAGGACAGAATAATAAACAAACTCTAACATATCTGTCAGGAATTGTGGATTCTAAACCAACAAGGACTTGAACAGATAGAGCCGAGTCTTCTAAGATGGGCATGGAAACTCTGTCTTTCAGTTGTGTCAGCCTGAGAGTATGGCTTCTATCTTCCAAGTCCCGAGATGGTTACTACAGCCTCAGATCTTGTGTCAACTTTCAGGTGAGAGGAAGGGAATGGGGATGGACTAGGGTGAGTCTTCAAGGGGAGTCAATGCCTCTGCTCCAAAAACTTCCTTGAAGTCTCAGCTAAGGATTTTCTTTTTTCCAGCTAAGGATTTCTATTTGTGTTGCATTGGCCATCCTTTTAACATAAGGAATGCTTGGGAAATGTAGCCTTTTAGCCGATAAGTCATCCCCAAATAAAACCAGGGTTCCATCAGTAAGAAAAAAGAAGAGAATCGGTACTCAGTTATCGGTCTTGGCCATGAGTGGTGTCTCAGAGCCCTGGGTTAAAGCCTGTATTCAAATTCTACTTTAACCCTTATTTGTGGGCTGACTGGGCAAGTTACTTTCTGAGATTCAATTTTTGCTTCTGTAAAATGGTGCTAACAATTTCTGCTTTCAAAAGATTTGCCCTTTGAGGATTCTGAGAGATAATCTATGTAATGTACCTAGCACGATGCCTGGCACAGGAGAGATGCTCAATGTATGTGTTGACTCTGATTCGACTAATACCCTGTGCCAGGTGCTCGACTAGAAGTGAAAAACACAAGAGCACATAATCTCTGCCTCCAGGGAGCTCTAAGTGTTTTGTGTGTGTGTGTACGCACGCATGAAGACATGTCACACAGGTACCGCGCTATTCCATGCAGATCTCGTCTTCAGTGTCCTTGCTCCTGTGCCCCAGAGGCTGGGAAGGGTGACTGCTGAGGGCTCCCAGCCATGCACTTCAGGGGAATTGCCATCTGCTGCTGGGAACTGCCTGCCTCCAGGTTACGCACCCTCCTCGGCCTGGTCCATGGCCAAGGACTGGCGAATGCATGCATCAAAAGCCCCGCGCCTTTGCCTTAATTCTGGGACAACTCTGAAGGGCCACCGCGGCTCCAGAATTCCCTGAAGGATCAACCGAGACTCAGTTGCAGGTGCATTTCATCCTGTTTCCCTCAGCACCGTTCTTCTTCCCTCCCCTTCTTACGGGGTGGATCGCTCGAAAGCATTCCCCCATACCGCTTCCGCACGTGACTCCCCTCAGAGCCCGTTTCCAGGAAACCCGATCTGTGATACATGACAAGTTACCCGCAAGAGATTTCTCGGGTGTCTTCGGTTACGCGGGCGGGAGACGCCTCAGGCCAGCTGTTCTCGTCTCTTTCATCACCCCTCTGCATCTCCTCTGTGCGGCGGCCTCCGGACAAGCCAGGCTTCCCGTGACCTCTGCGGGTCCCGATGCCATCTCAAAACTTCTTTTCAACTTCATCCCCCACTGCTAACTCCCTCGTTCTCGGGGCATTTCTGTACGAGTCCCAGCAAGAAAGCACCTGAGAGGCTCAGCCCATCTTTTCAAGTCAAGCCACCTCACAGGCTGCAGGCAAACCTCTAGATTGGCTGATTTGGGGTCACCTCTGACCCAGTTAGCTGTGGGGGAGGGGAGGATGGGGGACAGCAGGGCCCGTCTGTGGCCCCAGGGCGTCCCCTTCAGCAGGGCGAGTGGGGGAAGGTAGCTGTTGTGGAAAAGGTGTCCGGTGTGTTATAAAGGGTGCTCTCAGAGCAAACGGGGCCCCTGGACACCCAGGAGAAGGTCATCAGAACACCACGTCGGGCAAAGCCAGAAGGCACGGCTGCTGCCCCTTGTTCTGGGCTGAGAAAACCAGCTTGATCTGGAATGAAGGGTTCGGGGCGGCAGAGGGAAGGGTGGGTATGTGTGGAATGAAGCCACGTGGGTTGGCACGGCCCCGTTTCAAGGGAAGTTGAAAGGCAGAGATCCGCCCACGGGGAAGAGAGCAGCTGGAGGGACCCGGGGCCAACTGCGGGAGAGAGATGGGAGCCAGCAAGCAGTCAGATGTCACTGGAACAGATTTAGTTACCTGTTGTCCTCAACGGGACACGTTGTGCGCCCCAGGGAGACCACGCATGCCCGTGGAGCAAGTGATCCCAGACCACGGTGCCTGCTGTTTTGAGTGTTTTCTTCCCCCTCGCCTGCTCACGACAGCAGGCTCCGACTCTTAAAGGTCCCCACAGCTGAGTTCTGTCCTGCAGCTCGCTCTGTCTGAGGGAGGCACGGTACAGCCTCCCATCTGAGGACGCCCACAGCCCCGTGTTTACGTGGCTTTGGCCCTCTTACAGACTATGAGATGGGGCAAAAGGCATTCATTGCTCTTTATGGCAGAATCTGATGAGGCAGCTGCTAGCCTCATGTGGATATTTACATTTAATTACACGTAAAGAAAAAGGACTGCCCCCCAATTTCAAGTGTTCGGGGGCCGCATAGGTCTAGCGGCTGCCATGTTGGATAGTGGAGATATGGAACATTGCCATCATCCTAGAAAGTTCTATTGGACAGTTCTGCCTTAGAACGTGAACTTCCAGTGTACGTCTCTCTAGTTCTTTGTGGCAGCCCCAGACCCCACAAATAGAGCCAAGGACATGGCACATAATCAATAAAGCACTGTGGAATCAACCTACAGATGGACAATCTCCATTTACAAGGGGGAAAGAAGATGCAGAAAGATGCTGCTTCCATGGGTGGTCTAGCAAACACGTGACAGAACAGGGACTCCCACCCAGTCCCTCCACCTCCAGCACAATCTCTCCCGAAGCTGCTTTATTTGCCCCCAGCGTCTGACAGGAGAAAGTGGTCCTCTGTTGTCACCTCAGCAACCTCCTGCTAGCTGATTGGCAAATCACTTTTTTAAAAATATTTTATTTATTTGACAGACAGAGATCACGGGTAGGCAGAGAGTCAGGCAGAGAGAAGGGGGGAAGCAGGCTCCCCACTGAGCAGAGAGCCCAATGTGGGGCTTGATCCCAGGAATCTGGGGTCATGACCCAAGCCAAAGGCAGAGGCTCAACCCACTGAGCCATCCAGGCCCCCCTGGCAAATCACTTTTTAAATTGGCTTACGGGGGTGCCTGGGTGGCTCTGTTGGTTAAGCGTCTGCCTTTGGCTCCGGTCATGATCCCAGGGGTCTGGGATGGAGTCCTGAGTAGGACTCCCAGCTCTGTGGGAAGGCTGCTTCTCCCTCTGCCCCTGATCCTCCCCCTGCTCGTGCTCTTTCTCACTCACTCTCTCAAATAAATAAAAAATAAACTAAAAATGGCTTATGATGTTTTTCCCCAAGGTAAAGGGAATAAAAAATGTGGAAAATACCAACAAGTAGAAAGAAAATTTACTCATTCCTGTAATGCTAAAACTGGCTCAGTTAACATTTTGGTACATTTCCTCCAAATTTCTGTTCAGTACTGTTAAAAAAACAAAATTCAACTGAATTCAACCGAGTAAATTTGCACAGCTCGGGCGCCTGGGTGGCGCAGTTGGTTAAGCGTCCAATTCTGATTGCCTATCTGAGGAAAGCTCCAAGTCACAAAGGCTGCCACTCGCTGAGGAGGCAGGACTGGAACAGCTCCAGCTCTGGCTCTGGTCCACGGGAACATGGGAGGTTCCCCTCACTTGCAGGGTATGAGGATTCCAAGTGGACAGAGAAATGGACAAACATGTCTAGAACTGGAGGGGAACTAAAGGACCAGGAAACCACGGGGAAGGGAAACTTCTACAGTCTGAGCACAGGGTGCTCCCAGAAAGCCAATAAAGAAGAGCTTGCAACACATTTATAAACCCAAGTGAAGAAACCTGTCGCATGCAGTCAGCAGTTGCAACAAAGGGGGACTTTGCAACCCAAGAGCTAAAGATGATAAAACAATGTGAAAAAACCCTCTCGAACAAGCAGGTTTATAATTTTTTGAAGTGATGAAGGAACAGATACTATGAGCCTTAAAACCAGAGCAGAACAGTATGGGAAAATAATAGGCAGGTTCAGAAAGTGTTTACATAGAAAATTTTAAGATTTATTTATTTTGAGAGGGAGCAAGCGAGCAGTGGAAGGGGCAGAAGGAGAGAGAGAATCCTCAAGCAGACTCCCCACTGAGCGCAGAAGCCGACCCGGGGCTCCATCCCAGGACCCTGAGATCATGACCTGAGCCGAAATCCAGAGCTGGCTGCTCTGGCTAAGCTACCCAGGCTCCCCTCTATGTAGAAATTCTAGGAAAGATATAATTATTGAAACACAGGGAGCCCATGAGTTCAGAGATGTGAGGAAAGAATAGGAATGGCCTTTTAAATGATGCTTCTGTTCAGAACAATTGTTAACCTTTCCTGTGAACAAGGCACTGTTTTAGGGATTTCAAATATTTTAATTCATTTAATCTGCTCAGTCTTATGAAGTAGGTGATAGCATTCCACACTGGGGAGGCAGGGAAGATTCCAGTGGCCCTGGGAACCAGCCATTCCCCAGGACAATCAAGGAATCATAATAGATGTTATGTATTATACATATACAATAAAGGGCTTTACATGGATTATCTCATTTAATCCTCAGTTAATAATTGCATTAATCCTTCTAACAATCCCTCAAGGCAGGTGTTATTGTCACCTCTATTTCATGACTGAGAATACTGAGCTTACAGCCTTTAAGAAATTTCCCTCTTGTTTACATTGTCACCAAGCACTGTAGTTGGGATTTAAAATGAGGCAAGTTGCGGGGTACCTGGGTGGCTCAGTCAGTTGAACGTCTGCCTTCAGCTCAGGTCATGATCCTAGGGTCCTGGGATCCAGCCCCACGTCAGGCTCCTTGCTCTGCAGGGAGTCTGCCTCTCCCTCTGTCTCTGCCTGCCACTTTCCCTGCTTGTGCTCTGTCAAATAAATAAATAAATAAAAATCTTACATTAAAAAAATAAAATCAAATGAGGCAAGTTGAATCCACAGTCCAAGCTCTGAACAACAATGCTAGGGAACCAGTGGCTGTTCATTTTTATTTTAATTTTGGGCATTACTTATTAATGAAGAGGCCATACAGTTGCTGATTTGATGTTAATCATAGTGGACTTAAAAAAAAATAAAAATTTTTAAAGAAAAGGTACCAAAGCATCTAGAGTAAAACATCTGCATTTTTAAAAAACTGTGTTCCAAGGTTCTTGGGTGAACTTTCAGAGTTATTTTATGATTATAGAAGCAAGTGTCTATTGTATATAGCTACGACTATATGTAGTCTATTCACATAGATGGATGTTCTTCTTAACTTTTTGTTTTTACATAATTGGAAGTTTCCTCTATACCTTGTTCTTATCTTGCTGTTTTCATTTAACACTATCCAGGAGAGCATTCTATATTAGTATAATAGTAATAAAAGGATAGTATAGAATATTTACTCTGCTAGTTTGTAAAAGGCTAGAGTAATAACAATAAAGGGCTTCCTCATTGTTATTTGTGACGGCTGAATATTCCATTGTAAGTCTGTATTACAATTTAATTAGATCTCTATGCATTCGAGTTGTTTTCAGGCTTCTGCCATAACGATGCCGTAGTGAATAATCAGGTATGTGGGCTACTTCACACATGTGAGGAATACATTCCTGAAGGTGAAACTGCTGGGTCAAAGTCATGTGCCTTTGTGATGTTAAGTTGTACTATTAAGCAATCTGCGACTGGGTAAAAGTGATTTTTTAAAAATGATTTTTTCCCTGATTATAAAAAGACACATGATAGTTTTGGAAAAAACCTAAAAGCAACCTTAAATCATAAACCTCAAGATAGTCACTGGTAACCTATGGTAGAATCTTTTGAGCCTCTTGTTCTGTACGCACATACACGCCTTGAAGACCACGCTCTTAGTTTGTACTGAGCCTTTTATACTGGACATTACATCATCAATTTTTAATTTTACTTAAGTGTTCTTTACAAATGGTATTTTCCACGATGGCATATTCTCTTTATGACCATATGGCCATGCCATAATTGATTTAACCTATGTCCTCAATATTGGACTTTCTGTTGTTTCCAATGTTTCCATGCTTTAGAAATCTCTGCAAAGAACAATGCCACATAAAAATTGCCTCCATTTCTGTTTGATTTCATAGCTGCTTTTTATTCTAATCAACTGAATCAATGACTAGAAGTTAGATTAAAGAATATCAACATTTTGCAAGTTCTTAAGACCAAGGGTTAAAATGGTAGCCCTCCTGGTAGGTTGTACCAGTTGATGTTCCAACACCGTCATCTTACCTTCCCCTTATCAAGATGGAGACTTATGTTACAGGAAAGTCAGCAAAATCTGTTGTTTTGTCCTTATGATTCTATCGGTAATGCTTATTTATCATAAACAATTGGGAAAAGAACAAAACTTAACAAAAAAGCCTCCTCCTCCCCCAATCCCACAACTTCGGTCTAATCACTCTCAAAATGTTGACTTTCTTTGTAGGCTTTTCTCCATTCGAGTATTTTCCATAAAACTGTCATTAAATATGCTTAAAAACATGACTTTTATTTTTGCCAAGTGTAAAGCTAAAAATGGTATCTCTTCTTTGAAAATTTTGTCATATTTGTTACAAATATTTTTCTCAGTTTATTGATTGCCTTTTTCTGGTGCGTATGGTGTCCTGAATTTTTATGTGGTCAGACCTAGAGATCTTTTTCTTTCATCTCTCCCCCAGCTCCTTTAAAAATTTCTTGCCCTGGGGAGAAGGGTGATAGGGGTGTTAAGGGACATAAACGAGGCCGAGTATTGGGGAGAACAGGGTCCTAGCTGAGAGCAGCGATGTAAGAGGAAGAGCACCGGCTGGTGTTCATTCTGCAGACGTTTACTGACAGCTGCTTCTCACTGTGCTGTGATCTCTCCAGCAGGGAGATAAGGTGAGCATAACCAGGGACTCAACACACGAGACGTGGTGTCTTCCCAGCCATCAGAGGGCCACACAAAAGGAACCCCGCACTCATCAGCTGCCACTCCCCACCCCTCTTCCTCCCAGCCCCTGCTGGGGTCAACTTCCCATCTACTTTCTGTCTCTATGAATCTGCCCTCTTGGGACCACTCCTATAAGCAGAGACATGCGACACCTGACCTTTCGTGTCTGGCTTTGCTCACTTAGCCTGTTTTCAAAGTTCACCCATGTTGTAGCGTGTGTCAGCCCTGTATTCCTACTCCTGGCCAGATAACGTTCCGCTGTGTGGACACACCATGTCTTGTCTCTCCAGTCATCCGCTGACGGACATCTGGCTGGTTTCCACGTTTTGTCCATTGTGAAGGAGGCTGCTATGAACATCTTTTTGGGTTCTGGGTGGTAGGAAAAAAGACAGGAGAGCTTGACCTGGGACAAGTGAGGCAGAAAGATGATGATCAAGGATCTGTGGGGGAGGGCTTGCCTGAGGCCGGTTTGCTGACAGAGGGAGACACACAGGAGGCTGCTGGGCCTGCTGGGCTCCCCCACGCCTGCATGGTACGTACCAAACACAAGAACAGAATGCCTCCAAGCTCTGTTATCCAGGACAGTGCAGATTCGAAACAAGAAATGAGAGGCCACCAAAGGGCTCCGACTCGAACATGTATCTTAGAATGTGTCTAGGCATTTCTCAGTTGTTTCTCTTTCAATTTGGTGAGTTTTTATGGTTGGCTTATAAATAGCGTGTCTTCTGTTTCCACACTTGACTCACTGGCCTCGATTACGATCAGGCCTGCTCTCCTTTCCACACCTCCGGCCGTTGCCAGGTAGGTCTCTCACTGCAACCGAAGCCGTGCGCCTGGTCTGGGTGCCATGTGAGCGCGCGGTTCCTCGCGGGAGCCCCAGAGGCCGAGGTCACAGTGACCTCACACTCGTCACACGCACGCCTCTCCTAGGCAATGCCCCTCCACGCCAGGCGGTTCTGTTGCACTTTTTCCTTGCGGCATCATGAATATTTTAAAATATTTGACCTCATTTTTCTTCTCTCCTCTCTTCTTCCTTCACCGTGGGACACCCTGTCTGTACTCTTCTGATGAGACTACGACAACTGCCTATTCACCCTCAGACAGACTATTTTAATAACTGCACTTAATTACAGAGAGCGTTGGAATGGATTAAAATTTAAGCACAAAGAGCTCAAAAGAAAAAAGCAACTACAGTGGCTGGTTGGAGTGGTTTGGGGCCCAGGAGTATCTACATCATTTTTAAGAATGAACTTTTGTGTTCAGATGTGGCTGTGTGAGACTCCTCAGACTGGCTCTATGTGTCCCTAACGCCGGACGTCAGGCCTAAACAGCAATCTTATCTTCCTCCCCACACCTGGTCCTCCCAGCTTGGGGCAGCCACACGCACCCTGTTGCCCAATCTAGAAACTGGCCCGCCCTCAGCTCTTCTCTCTGCACACCTGCCAGTTATGAATCCTCTCTTCCTCCTCTTACATTATGTGGGGCTGTGACCACTTACCTCGTCCTCACTGCCACCATCTCTCCCCTGGATCTTTGCCACCGCAGGTCCCAACAGGTCTTCCCTGGTTCTTCCTCCGGTTTGGACGATGATGTTGGAAGTCCTGGGGGGCAGCCTCAGGAGAAACCCTGGAGCCTTCCCTGACCACGAGAGGAACCCGGAGGTTTAGGGACTGCCAAGTATTGGATACAAGGGTGGCCAAGGGGAGACTAACTTGTGAAACTTGGGCATGGGGAATGGGTGGGGTTCTGGGGTTTCTAGAAAAGAAGTTGAGTCTGTGTTATCAGCCTACTCTTATTCCAATGATGTTGGCATGTAAGGGATGGGTGCTGACCTTGTCACCTGGTGAGTGCTGCACTTCCAGATGGTCGCTCAATCTCACCTGAATGACTTCATTGCATACTCCCTGTGCACTAGGTCTTGAGCAGAGTAGCTCCTCCTAAGTCAGCCCTTCAGTAGATCTGAAGTCAAGGAATCTGCAGGGGAGCTGCTAAGGTGCCCGAACCATCATTTCCCCATCTTCAATAAGAAAACTCCAGACTTTTGGCTGGGTAGTGTGCCATCCAGAATAAAGACTTCATTTCCTAACCTTACTTGCAGCTAGGTGTATCTGTATGATTAAGTTCTGGCCAACAGTTTCTAAGTCAGTGCAAAAAAGTCTATGCAACTTTTAGGAATCATCCTTAAAGGCAAAAGGCATATTTTGCCACCACTTCCCTTTTTCTTTCCAGCTGGAACGTGGATGTGATGACTGCCACTGGAGCAGCCATTTTGGACTGTGAGGTAGAAGATGAAGATGCATGCTGGGGCTAATGGAGCAACCAGATCGGAGGGGCACAGATCATGGTAACCATGCAGCCCCTTCACCAGATCTGGACTCCAGTGTTTATCTGAGAGAGAAATAAATTTCCATTTTGCTCCAGCCAACTTTACTTTGGTTTTGGGATTCAGAACTTGATCCTCGAAAGTACGATGTTGCAAATAACAACTAAAATATGACTTTGGCTTAGTGGAATTGGCAGGCCAGGAGGTGGCAAAGACAGACATTGCCTTTTATATAGTGACTAAGGTGTCTTTTTGATGGAAGTGTCATCTGCAGTACTTTAGAGGAGGAACCACATGCTGACCAAGGCCAGATAATAGAGAAAATGGTATGAGGGTACAATAAGCATGACTGTTGTTCCTTGTTGCTTTTCACAAAGTCCCATAAAAGTGAGATTGGCTGGGGCTCGAGCCCAGTGGGCTGCAGCAGAGATGGAAGGGAACCTGGCTTGGCTAAGGGAGGCAGTCTGTAGCCTGTGCTTAAAACGGATGAAGGTCTTCAAGTACGGAAAATGCCAATTATTGGTGTTCTTCAAACTGCATCTATTCAAGGCAGTGGCCTTGAAGTGGCAGCCTTAGCAGGAGATAAGGCTGGGGGCAGCAAGGCATCTTCAAGACTCTCAGCCAGAAAATAACCAGGTTGCTCCAAAGGTCAGATGAAGGGTCTTTCCTTCCCACCCAAGGCTTCTCTTTCTGGTGGCCTCAAGGTAGCCACCCTTAAGAGGCATGAGCAGAGCACAGAATGTCATTCTAGGCCAGACCTTCAGCTGTGGGTACTTGCTGGAATTTAGAAACCACAACCCTGGGGACCCCCCCAAAACTGCTCCAGAAGTAAACAGGTGACAAAAGCTGTTCTGTCCCCAAGAAGGCTGCTCACCACTGCATTCCCACCTTGGATGT
>ML111689.1:0-34689 GCA_003697995.1 Taxidea taxus jeffersonii
ACACATGCTTCACCAACTCAGCCACCCAGGCATCCCTTATATTGAAAGGATTTTTATTTACAGATACCATATTTTAAAGTTCCTTCCAGATGCCTTCAAAGCTGTGAATTTTAAAACTCAGAATCTCAGAAAGCTTACCAACTTAACACATTGACATGCCAGTAATATGTTTTTCTTCGAAGAAAATGCAAAACGATCTTTCTTAATCCAATTTTAAATATTTTTTTTGTCGGATAAGAGAAAAACATTTTAATATATTATTTTCTGATTGAGAAAATTTGAAAAATTATCATCACTGGAATGTATTTTTGAACAGGCAGGAATTTTCCAAATGGCAGTGAAGGTCCCTGATTGTTAGCAGTTAACAGTTCCTTCTCTACAGACCAAAAAACAGAACAAGTGCAGTCAGAAGTCTGAAGCTGGGAAGCTGTACCTTAAACCTTGAAGTGTACGTAGTGACTTAAAAAGCAGATCAACTGGTTTCTAAATATTGAGACTATTGGCTTTGTAGGAATTGGTTCTTGAGGCGCTTTAGGTTTTTGTCTAGATGAGTTTCTCTTGATGCTAGTGGTTCTAATACAGCATCATATACACTTGACCAAGTTTAGAATTTTTTATTTGAATATATTCGTTACTGCTGTTTGAAGAAAACTAGGACCTTGCTTATGGCTTCCTTTTACAGAGGTGTAGGGACAGAGAATAAAGCATTACATCCTCTGTGATCTAAAAAATGAGTAAGATTGAAGATCGCTGATACAGAGAAATGTTTACTATTTATTTTAGGGGCCTTGATGCGCTCAGCAAGAAAGTGAAGGCTTCCACAGTGGACCTCCCTATCGAATCTGTGAGTCTAAGTCTGCAGGACCTGATTGGTTACTTTCAACCCCCAGATGAGCATTTAGAGCACGAAGACAAGCAGAACAGATTACGAGCTCTGAAGAACCGGCAGAATCTCTTCCAGGAAGAGGTGAGTTTCTACCGACATTCTTCTCTTCTCTGCTACTGTCTCAGGAAAATAACTTCTCTGTGGGGAATTTCTCTGACAGGTTTGCATTTTGAGTTGGATGGGCAGGTAAACTGTGGCATAAAGGAACCAGGCCTTGGAGGAATCCTGCAATTAGTTTTATTTCTCTGTCAGGGAGTGCTCACTTAAAAAAAAAAAAAAAATGGAACCCTTCCCTCCCCTGGGAAAAGACATTTTAGTTTGCTGTCGGCTCAGCCATCATGCTGATCATTCACTGCACTGCAGTTTACTTTGTGTTCATTCTATCAACACAGTATCTTGAAGTGTCTAAATGAATACAGGCTTTGAAAAACAAGAAGGTTTTTAGACTATTCCAGAAGTTCTTGAGGCTACTTGGACGTGCCTGAGGATCCACATTGTATGGGGAGGGAATCTGTCCAGGAGAGAGCAGCACCTGGGGAGACAGAGCTCAGGGCTCTCTGCTTAGAGCAACTCCACTTACTACTTCTATGTGTGTTCAGTTTTTGTGTGTGATTTTATTTCATGCACATTCCAGTTAAAAAGAGCTCAAGTGCCATATTTCATAGACAGAATAACAGAAGGAGTGAGGGATATGTCTACCGATCCTAAAATGAGTGTTGGGATTAGTACCGTATATTCAGGAGTTTCAGTGGGAGGATGTCAAAGGTGAGCTGGCAAATCAGGCCAGCTCCGCAGGTGCTCGCATTCTTCTCAGTGCTCCCTGTGTGTGGAATAGTGAATGTGTCTGAGTAAAACTATCTCTGTAAAAGTATCTAGGAAAACAGGTTAGAGAATATTGCTGAAGATCCATAAGCCCTAACTCTACATTCTTCTTGTTTTAAAACCGTTTCCTGATTTTCCATCAAAGGTCTTTGAAATTCACATTAATTTTTGAGGACTTTTACTGTGTATACAAAACTGATGTGTTTAGAGACCATAGTGGTATGAAAGCACAGGGCAGGTCAGCATGAGCCAGTAACAACATGGAATAGTTTGGTGGGCCCTTTACATTTGGTGTGTGCCAAAATGTTAGACTATGCTATGTTCATTTAGTATCCCGAAAAACTAAAATGAAATACCAGGGTGTGAAATTTCGAAGTATTGATTTAGATTTTTTTTTTCAAGTTCTCATGGAAGACAGCATGGATGGGGACCTAGAAGTGGGCATAGGTTCCTGGTGCCTCTTACAACTCTGTGAGAAATAGGGTCCCTTGATCAGTTAACTTGAACTAGCTCCTCTTTTTATATGCTTTAGCTCATTTTGGCAACCTTCATCTAGCAATAATAATAAAAACTTAAGTTCAAATGTAGACAGCATCTTACAAAGCTCTATAATGCATTTTTTACCTGCTTCAAGGATCTCTTGTCATGAGCTTTTCTTCATTTATTAGATCTTTCATTTAATATTAAACATAATGATAACAATTATGATCATAATGATGCCTACCCTAAGAACAAGGTTTCTTAGCTCTTATGCTTTTCTAATAGAGGAAAAGAAGCCATTTTCCTCTACTTCTCTTAGGTTCATTGGTTGGAGTCCTGCAGATTAGAGTGACAAAAGACAGATGTTTAAGAGAAAACAAGATGTATTAACATGTGAATCACACATATCCATGGGAACACTCAGTGATGAGCAACTCAAAGGAGTGGTTAGAACTCCGGGCTTATACAGTGTCTTAACAGAAGGACAGTAACTTTGTAGAAGAGGAAAGAAACAAAGGAAAGGAGTTTTGAGCTTCTAGGGGCAGTAAGTTGTGGGAAGGTGAATATATGGGGGAACTAGTGGAAGTTAAGAGTGAGTTAGTAAAGTTATGTAGATTGGTCTGTGAAGATTGTGGGCTGATAGATGTTGGGCCTTGTTTCTTATGATTAACATCTTCTGTCCTTCCTAGAAGAGGAAAAAGGGCAGAGAATTTTTCTTGTGTCTGCTTTTTCTCAACTGCCTTCAGCTCAAAATAATCCTTGTGCCAAAGTGGCATATCTTGTGATGGCATTCTCTGAACCTCTTCATTTACTCATGGTACAATACAGTTGTGACTGATCCATTAATCCACTAGTAAACCTTGCAAATCAAAGTAGAAAGCACATATCTTTATATTGTTCTTCTGCTTCCATTGGAGAATAGCCCTCAGGATTTAAAAACCACTTGAATTATGTCAAGAACATTTTATTTCACATGCAAATATTTTTCTTCCTGACATTTAAATAATAGGACCTCTCTTTTCTTCATGATTAACAGTCTTACTTTAAGCCAGGCTTTTTTTTTTTTTTTTTAAATGAATCAACCTAGCATTTTTTTGGTCTGTGAACAGAATCACAGTTTCTTATGGTACTTTGTATTAACCTTCCAGGGAATGATCAACCTCGTGCTCGAGTGTATAGACAGGCTGCACGTGTATAGCAGCGCGGCCCACTTTGCTGATGTCGCCGGGAGAGAAGCTGGCGAGTCCTGGAAGTCGATTCTGAATTCTCTCTATGAGTTGCTAGGTAAGAAGTATGATGGTTTTCAAGGCAGCTGACTCACATCTATTTCAGATGATCACATAGCAGGTAATGTAGTTTCACGATAAGCTTCTTTATCGAGGCTTTTGGTGTCTACTATTGTTGTGCTTAAAGCCAAGTGATGTTTGTAGTATTTACGCCCATCTCGGAGTGTGGACTGCAGCCAGAGCAATAAATTGATCTGTGATTTATGGAGGAGAGTCTTCGAGGGTGTGAGTTTGTGGGTGAGGGACCTCTGTGTGAATGTGCATCAATTATTTCCTCTCCAATCCTCAGGTTAGTCCTACAAGACCCCTCTTTCTCCCTCACAAGAATCTTGTCAGGAACCTTCCCCTTCACCTTCTGTAGTCTTTTTGAGATTTGCATTTGCACCTTCTAGGTGTTCTTGAGGTAAATGAAGAATTGCTTGTGGTGTTTGGTGCTGCATTCCTATTGACTGTATGCAAACCTACATCCTTAGTATTTTTGGCCTGGACCATTCAACTAGCTTTCACTTGTCTCTTGTTAGGAACTATGAACTTGCAAGCTAGTGAGCTGACCTCCAATGAGGATAAAGAAAACTAGTTTATTTCTCAAAGCAATGGATGAAGCCAAAATATCAGCATTTGGGGGCCAATTCTTCAGATCCCACTTCTCGTAGGGCAGTATGAAGGGGACAGTAGATATGCAGTGGATTGAGTCACAGGAAAAGAATTGTGAGCTTAGGGAGTCCAATTCAGTTACACTGGAAATATGCCTGCCCACCCTTTTGCTTTGGATGGAGACATCATCATCTTCTAAGGCTGCTTGCTACAAATATCCTTGAAAATAAAGCCTATCAGAAAGGCTTTCAGTGGCTCCTTTACAAGACATGCAAAAACAAGAGACCAGTGGAGAATGACCTCTGTCTTCACTCACCCTCAGTTACAAAATCCCAGACTCATCTGATATACTGTGACTGCACATCTCTTCACTTAGAAATTTCTTGCCTCTTCCCATCATTCCAGAAGGTGAAGTTTAACTTGCTTTGCCTGCTTTATGAGGTCCTGGTGAACTCTTCCAGACTGATCTTTGCCACTCTCTTTCCCTTTTCTCTAGCTGTACCCATTTCTGAGTGCCCTGTCCATGTTTTGGTAACATTTTCCTACTCCCCTCTTTTCCAGAATTCCTGTATGTGCTTCAAGGCTCAGTTCGTGCATGACTTTTTTGATGTTAATGTTGACATTTTATCTGACTCTATAGCATAACTGAACAGTTCCTTCTCTCTCTCTCTCTGCTTTCTTGGCACTTAGTATTTACTTGTGTTATAACATTTAACCTATTTCTTACTTAGTTACATAGGTGCCTGTGATCTCCAGGGCAAGAATGGCACCTTCTCTGATTTTTGCATCTCTGTCCTTTAACTCCATGTCTGGCATATGGCAGATACTCAGTAAATGTTGACTAATTAAATAAATTGAGTTCTGATAGAGTAGGAAAGTATATTCCTAAGTAGAGAAAAGAAGTCTCAAGGCACTCGCGCTTTCGCGTGTGTGCGTGTGTGTGTGTGTAAAGAATGAAAGGTATCAAAATATTTGGAAATTCTCTATAATCTAGTTGAAACCCCTTAAAACTTAATAATACTATTTAGCAAATAGAACTCCTGTGCCTGCTAGTATTTCTAACATGCTCCCTTTAGGTGGGCTATTTGGTCTGCCATTAAAATTAAACATGGGTATTTTGATACTTTTCGAATAAGGGGTGGCACTGACTAGCATTTCTTTGAGCATGACTAGGCCATAGAGGCTTTCTAGGAATCTGGATTTATTATTTTACCCACGAAATCATTAGGACAGGGATTTTGTGATGCCATATTCTAGAGGCTGCATGTCTTTTCCAGTGAAGAAATTACAGTGCTGAGTTTCTGTATTTGGTAGAGGCTGGTGTGTGGTTGTGTTTTAACACCACAATTTAACATCTTCACTTGCTATAACATGGGATTCTTTCTGTGACATTCTAGATGCTCCAGGTCAAGAGGTGCTTCATCTGTGTGTGTGTGAGGGTAGGAAGGATTATGTGCAGATGGCGTTGTTTTGGAAATACCTAGACAATGCACTTCTTACTGACATTTTCATACCCACTCTTTCCATAGTCTGTTACTTTTTTCATTTCAACAGGTCTATGTGTTCATGTATCCATAAGAATAAGAATGTATAGACACAACTCTAATGATTTTTCTAAAAGCATAGAAAAAGTTTAATCCAGCGAAGTCAACATCTCAGTTTTATCATTTTGGGCTATGTTTCCCTCAAACTTATACTCCTTTTACCTTCACAGACTTCTTTGGGGATTGAATCTCCTTGTTTTAGAACCTAATGGCGTAGTAGTAATGAATTCTACAAAATGCTGGAGACGTGGAGAGTGGGAGCACCACTCCTCATCAGAATCGGTTTCATGGTTTAACTTTTAATGAGACCATAGATAAAGATACCATTTTTTTTCTTTAAGCTTTTTTATTTAAACATATAATGTAAACCCACCACCCTCTCCCAAAGATACCATTTTTAAATGGTTTGCTCAGAGTGCAGAGGGAAGAAGCAGTTGTAGGTGGAATGATGACGGATCTCTTAGGATATGTCCACTTGCAGATTACAGCCTCAGCTCAAAGTGGCTCACACGGTGGAGGGCATTTATTGGGTTGTAGAGCTGGATGCAGGCCATTGGGTGTACCCAATGGCTTCATCATGGCATCCAGAACCCGCTTCTTTATATTTGTTCTGCCTTCCATAAAGGTCAGTTTCCTCCAATACCGGCTTCCCTTGTGTGGCCTCAGTGGGCTGCCCTCAGCTCCCACTGCTGCAGATTTCCTCTCTGACAGGCAACACATGAAAGAAGGCTGCTCCTGGAAATTACCTCTTAGGAAAGAGCATGCTGTTTCCTAAAACCCCTAGCAAATTACCTCTTTCATCTCATTAGCCCAGACTGTATTTGTTGTCTTTCCTGAGCTCATCATTCTTGTAAGGGAGGATAGGAATTTCATTAACACTGGCTCTGACTGATCAAGAACTCACTCCTGGAACTGGGGCCAAGCCCTTGGATTGCTTGGCTGCCATACAGAGGTGAACATTGCAGAAAATTCTGGGGAAGATGCTGAAGTGTCCAGCTCAAATGTTAACTTAGATACTTGACTCATCCAAAAGGTTTTATGGACTAAATTCTAATCTGAGTGCTTTTGTCCACCACCTAGCACCATAACAAGTTGGCATTCAATAAATATTTGTTTGAATTATTCAATAAATGTATTAGAGATTCCCAGGGAGGTTAGATTTTCCTGTAATAGCTTAG
Organism: Taxidea taxus jeffersonii; assembly: GCA_003697995.1. NCBI lineage: Eukaryota > Metazoa > Chordata > Mammalia > Carnivora > Mustelidae > Taxidea > Taxidea taxus. Next base: position 6,791 of record ML111689.1, read on the forward strand.
ACGTGGTCATTGCCTCACTGTATTACACACCAGTGCACCTGCTACTCCCCCACCATTGTGTCTTGTTTTTGAGAAAAACAAAAGCTTAATCTTTAATCCATAGGCAACAGTCTCTGAGAAAATGACCCTTCTTTAAGCCACAAGGTCTCAGAATTAAATCTGTCCTACTTGTATGACCTTGAACAGATGACTAAACTTACAGTTCATTTCTTCATCTGCAACATCGAATCTAGAGTGCCTGCTCAGGAGGATTATCATGCAATCCCCCCAAGGTGATGTAAAGTACTGAGAACACCAGGCGCATAGTGAGTGATACCTGTTGTTATACATATTGCCTGTACATGGCTATAATACTCCCTTAATGATGATGTTGGATGGCTTAAATATAGTAATGTATGTCAAATGCTTAACACGGTGTCTTATTGCTCTCCTTCTCATTATTCCTTTTGTTCCCCCCACCCTCTTCCCCGCCCCGGGCCTTAGGATGCTTTTATCACCGTCCTCATCCTTATTAACATAGTAAAACTTCCTTCTTTGACTTCCCTTTCTGTTCTTACTGTTTTTGCCTTTTAAATATGCCTTAGAGGGGACCTGGATGGCTCAGTTGGTTAAGTGTCTGCCAGCAGCTCAGGTTGTGATCCTGGGGTCCTGAGATGGAGTCCCACATCAGACTCCCTGCTCAGTGGGGAGCCTGCTCCACCCTCTCTCTCTGCCCCTCCCCACATTTGTGTGCTCACGCGCTCTCTCTCTCTCAAATAAATAATAAAATCATTTAAAAAGTAAATACATATGCCTTAGAAAAGAAACTTCACTTGGAACTCTTGGCTATAGCAAGGGAAGTTCTGGATTTTGAAAATATAAAGAAGTAGCATCGTGATTATTGTAGATACACGGTGGCCCTTGGTTTCCTCATCAGAAAGGGGAGGAAATAAAGTTTTCTTCATCATCCCCTCCAGGCTGAACGTTTTATATTGCATTGTTCCATGCATTCCCTGAACACACCTGTGTCTTATACCCATATCCTCCACATCTGGTGCATAGATTGTGTTTGGTAAGTACTTGAGAACCACATTGATAAATGGATGCTGTAAGATTTCTGGTTAATCTGACTCCGTGCCTTCTATCCACCAATCTTTATTGAAGACATCAGGGAACACTCACAAATTCATCATAAATTTCCATTGACTCTCATGTACTTGGTATGCACCCTTCCTGTTGTGGTCTTTGGAATACTCAAGCCCCATGTCTGGTCTCTATCTCCCTTCTCACCTCTGACCTCACTCACTTTGTCTCTAGTCTCTGAGCTTTGGATGCCTCCCATCCTGTACTCTTCTTCCAGAATGTCTGGAATTAGTCAATATAAGAGGTTTGATAGTACGTACATAACTATATTAAAGACCAATAAGTAGATATACAGAACATATTTCTTCAATATGTGTATCTTGTTTCCTTAATTATTTACATCCTATTTGATTAAGAAAGGATTTGAGGGAGCTATTACTTAAAATTGACACAAATAAAATTCTCTAAGACTCACATCTGAAAAGAGGGTAACAGTATAATAAGCATATATATCAATAAGATAATACATAGTGATTTCAGACACATGCATATTTTGTGGCTTTTAAACTAATTTTTTCACGCAGCAAGAGACCTAAGTTCTGAATGTACTTTCCAAATACACACACACACACATTCTTAACTTTAACTTTTACATTTCCACATTGCTACTCCTGAGAGTTTTTGTTAATCCTCCACACATACCTCTCTCTCTCATTCTCTCTCTCTCTCTCTCAATATCTCTCTTCAGGAAGCTTCTTTTTCCATTTTGTTCATTATTTCCCAAGTGTCTTGAATCTCTGTTCCTCTTACCATCTTCTCAAAGGGTGTCCTTTGTAACAGAGACTGCGCCATGTTGGGAGAACGTGGACTTGGAGACCAGTCAATCTGGATTTAAAGAGGAGTCCAGTCTGTTCAAAAGATTGAGGGCTTGCTGTCCAAGATGCCCTAATCTGGGAAGTGAGGAACAGCTGTGACCAGGTTATAGTCCCTGCTGCCATGGAATTAATGGTTCAGTAAGAGACACACAATGTATATAATAAAGCTAGTCATGAGGTGCAGTTACTGACTTTACTGCCTTGACCATCTTGATGCAAGTTATTGTTAAATGAGGTTAGTAAGTAATTAATATGAGATGGATAAATTTGACTATGCAAAAATTAAAATATTTATGATAAATTATTTTAAAAATAAAAAACAGGTGGGAATTTTTTAAAATATGCCATCTATATCAAAGACAAAGGCTCAGTTTCTCTAATATATGGAGTTTTCATAAATCCATAAGAAAAGGAATTATTACCTGATGGAAAAATGGACAAAAGATGGAGACAGGTAGTTTCCAGAAAAACAAATAAAATAATAAAAGATTCTCAACATGACCAGTAACTGTAAATTAAGATGATGAGTAAGGATTATTTTTAGCTTAGCAGGTATAAAAAATTTGATAGCACCTATTATTGGGGGAAAACTTGGGTAATATGTTTTTGGTGGGAGTGTAAATTGGTGGAATTTAAAACAAACTTTGTTTGGCAGTACACATCACACTTCAAATGTGTTTCCTTTTACTCTAGAAATCCTACTTTAAGATATGTATTCTAGAGATTTGCACAAGTGTGGGAAGGATGTCCACTGCAAGATTGTTTATAGATTACGTAAAATTGAAAACTATTTTTCTATCAATAGGGGATTGATTACAAAAGTAATAGTGTACTACTGTGTTATCATTGAAAATTGAGATAAACGAATCATCGGGGAAATTGTATAAGACAGGCCAGATTGCTGTCCTTTTCTAGCATGGCCGTCTAGGATATGGTATTAAGTGGAAAAAAGAAAAATAAAAAGCAAGAGGAACATTGTATGCCCGTGGAGATTCCAGTTGCATTGTATTAGAATTATGTAGGAAAAGGTACATTCTTATACACCCTGGATGTTTCTGGAAGGATGCACAGAAAACTGTTAGGTGGCTACTTTTTGAGGGACAGATCTTTTACTTTTTTGTGTGTTCTATTATGTGTTCTTACTGTGTTTACACACATTACTTCTATAATTGAAAAAGTCATTAACATAAATGTGTAATGTTACACAACTGAGGATGAAAGGGAAAGCTAGTACATGAATTCCAGTTGAATGAAGAAATAGAATGTTTATAATTCAGTGCATGCATATAAAGAGGATCTCTTTCAATATATACATGGTAGGTTCACTAGTGGTCATTTGAGGTAAATAGAACAATGAGAGATTTTGTGGCTTAAATATTTCTTTGACTACTCTTGATTTTCTCTTTTTATTGTAGTGAACACTGATTTCATGATTAGAAAAAAATGAATACATTCTTAGGTTGATTTAAGAACCATTTGCTGCCAGTAATTTTTATCAAAGTCGGTGTGATTATAAGTAACCATCTCTACACGAGGGTATATTTCAGTCTGTCTATAAAAGTATCAGCTCTGCAGTAATATTTGGAGTTCATAACACATTTATACCCCACAGTCCTTCCTTACCCAGCTATCGGAAGTTGGGCTCAAGTTTCATTCACTCCAAAGTTATTAAGCCTCCTTCCCATGCTTCCGACCAGGTAGACAGTCGACGCTGTCTTGGCTTCCTGTGTGGGAATATGCCTTCTTCTTTTCTCTTCAGTAGGTGTATTTAGCATGAAAGAGCAGGTGGGAATGATAATCTATAACAATTTTAAAATTTGACACGGATATATTTAATATGTGTTTTAGGTGGAGAATGATAAAAGTAGATTTATGAGCCTGCCACCTGGAGGAATCTCAGACACACCAGCACTCATAGTTTGAAAGCATTGCTGTGGCTTCCTTCCGTGTGTCTTTTGTGAAATCCACACAGTTAATCTGTAGGAGGTTTGCAAGGCAGGGTGGTTTTCTAAAGATGTCTGAGAAATGGCTCTTAGGCAAACTCTATGAATACTCATGAAGATTCAAAGGATAGAACAAACGGCAAAACCCCTGGCCCTCTCAGGAAGGTGGAAGTTACCTTTTATTGAATACGTTAACACTTGGATAGGGAACTGTGATTAAGAATTTGGGCACATCTGGGGCATTCTCCTGGGGTGCTAAGGAGGCAGATCTTCTGAAATGCTGTAAAACACTGGGGGAGGTAGCCAGAAGATGTAAGAGGAGGACATTGCTTCAAACTCGCTCATACCAGGGATTACTTTGGCATCCACACATACAGGTGTTTCTGTATTATCCTCCAGGAAATCCTAAAAGACATTTTATAAACAAAACACATTTTTTCTTAGTAATAATCCCGTGTCTACGAAGTGACTGTGACAGTCACTAATCCTTTTTTTGATGGAAATGCACTTTGTAACCTATTTTGTGAGATGTCTTCTTAATCTGTTGATGGACACAGCCAGGATCCTACCCCCGGTAATCTCTTCTAGGTCAGGGGTTCCAGCAGGAACAGACTGATGGCGGTGGGGGGAGGGGTTGGAGCCACATAGACTGGACCTGAGTCTGAACTCTGGAATTAGAATTGCCTGGCTTTAAAGTCTTGGCTCCCCTATGAGCTGCACAAGCATCTGTCTCTACTTACCTTCTTCTGCATGAGCCAGCTGATTGCCTCCTGATGACGGTAGAGAGAGAGGGGAGAACATAACACAGTTTTTACTTGGTTGTGGGGCTGCCCCTTCTCTGGCTCTAGCCAGAAGGTTAAAGCTCTCATTTCTGGTGGTAGGGGATTGGAGGGACTGGCAGGGAGTTGACTTTTTCCCGCTCTCATGTTAGAGGTCTTTAGCTGAGTTCCTGCTCGTGGGACAGAATACCTGCAGCTTGGTGCTGGATGGCTGTTCGTAGCTCCTTGCTTGGCCATGTACAGCTAGTAGTCAGCCTCCAGCCTCTTTTTCCTGAAGTCAACCTGCTGCTCCTGATGGCTCTACTGGGTGGACTCAGGACGAGTCCACAGAGATGCTCTCCCCCAGGATCCATGAGAAATGCTCATGCATTCTTGGCCCAATGCAGTCTTGTAGGCCAGTCCATGCAAACTAGTTTTTCATTGCAGCTCTTACCCTGATCACTTCCTGGGCAGGGTCATCAAACCTGAGTTCACAAAATTCCCGAACAGGAGAGACCTTTCCTCACTCTTCCCAAGAAGTTTCCATGGCACAGCGCTCTTAAATTTTTCAACAACATTCTGGAGTTTTTGCTTGTTTTTGGTGTTTTGGGTTTTCAGGACTAAGGAGCAACAACTTGTTAATCTGAAAATTAAAAAAAAAAAATCTTTGTGGTTTCTAGTTCTTTGGTCCCTCATTTGTCTGTGCTGGAATGATTAGTATTCCCAAACTTCACATGTAAGCTCCAAAGGAGAAGCTCATTTGATTTTCTCCTGTATCCTTAGATCTGGAGAAGTGCCAGATGCAAAGCAGGGAATTAGTATTTGATAAATAAATTTAAAAAGTGAGAGTTTTCTTGGAAGATCTTATATCTTAATCTATTTGTATTTTTCTGAGTATATTGAGAAGTTATGAGTCTTGGAGACACCAAATATTGAGTATATTGAGAAGTTATGAGTCTTGGAGACACCAAAGCATGAGGACATAGGGATTTTGCAATACAAATAAGAAAATGCAGGATGGGGTATTTTTTACAATCATCATTTTTTTTAAAGATTTTATTTAGGGGCGCCTGGGTGGTTCAGTGGGTCAAAGCCTCTGCCTTAGGCTCGGGTCATGATCCCCGGGTCCTGGGATCGAGCCCTGCATCTGGCTCTCTGCTCAGCGGAGAGCCTGCTTCCTCCTCTCTCTGCCTCTCTGCCTACTTGTGATCTCTGTCAAATAAACAAAAAAAAACTTAAAAAAAAAAAAAAAGATTTTATTTATTTATTTGACAGGGAGAGACACAGCGAGAAGGGAACACAAGCAGGGGGAGTGGGAGAGGGATAAGCAGGTTTCCCACCGAGCAGGGAGCCCAATGCAGGGCTTGATCCCTGGACCCTGGGATCATGACCCACGCCGAAGACAGACGCATAACGACTGAGCCACCCAGGTGCCTCTACAATCATCATTTTTCAATTGACCAATATTACTTGAATTTCATCTTCTGATGGGATAAAAGTTCATAAATTTAACTAGTTATTCTACATTTAAAAAATGGTTCTGTGAACTACCACTTCCCTTTTTAAAGCTTAGTCCAAATTGCTTTTATCTATTTAAATTGTACTATACTTAACCATGAATATTCTTATTCTGTAAGAGACTGGATGCTATTTATCCATTCACTGTATTAAGAAATAACATACCTTCCAAATTTCAGGCAATGTACAGAGGTGTAATAAGACAGTGTCAAATAGAAAAGAACTTACAATATGCTAGAAGAAGACCCTCAAACCATTGTATTATATTCACATGTTATTCAAGTTCATACTCACAGGGGCCAGCTATGGTGCCTGATGCATTTACATTCATTTTTTAAAAGATTTTTGTTTTCATGCACTCTATACACCCAGCATGGGGCTTGAACCCACAAACCTAAGATTGAATCACACATTCCACCCACTGAGCCAACCAAGCACCCTCTACTTTCATATTTCTTAAATAAGTGAGGAAAAATATAGATGTAAGCAAGAGCAGAGGTCTTCACCATCTTTAAGACCCATTAGCCAGTAACCTTGTATTGTATTATTTGATTTTAAAATTAATGCTTCATTATAAAAATTGGATAGTTACTAAAAAAAGGTGGAAACCATGTTAAAAATGTAACCACCCATGTTAATGTAGGACCTTTTAAAAATATTTCTTTGAATCCAGGTAACATTATACACACATGAAAAACTTCACACACCCACATGCACACACCTATCGAAGCATTGTGCGCTCACACCTGTGAAAACCCTGCACTACTATGGTATCAGTTAGGGCATTGTGCACTCACACCTGTGCAAACCCTGCACTATTGTGGTATCAGTTAGGGCCTCCTCTCTTGAAGGCTTAGTTAGCTTGGTCCAAATTCCAGTGTCAGGGATTGAGACAGGCTCATGCTTCTCTTTGATGTCTGTACATTCTCGGGTATTATTTGGAGACAGTATTTCCCATTTCATGCTTCTTCAATATCCTCTGTCTGTCTAAGGTTACATAATATCTTGGCCACAGAACTTCACTTCCTTGCAGGTGAGTACAAACTGCCATTATTCAACATTTGTGATTTTTTTTTATAATGGAAGTTATTATGGTTTCAGGGTTCTTTGTGAAGGAGCACACTACAGAGCATGATCCCCCCTCCACTGGCTTTATTCATCTTTCTTCCTATTTTAAAATAAGACCATGCCCTGTATTGAACTGGGAAAGCAGTCTCACCCTTATAGATGTTCTTTAGGGTCTGTGCTTCTGTCCTAGGAACTTATCAGGATATAGTTCACAGAGGCAGTTCTCATTCTCCAAGGAGTATTCTGGAAAAACATGGTTTTTCCATGCCATGCATACACTTACATTGTGTGTGTGTGTGTGTGTGTGTGTGTGTGTGTGTGTGTGTGTGTGTGTTTACTTCACAAAAATGGGATTGTATGATCAATATTCCTTTATAGCATTTGTGTGAATGGTCTTCTGTATTGTGGGCCTATATTCTTGGCAGTAAATGATGGTTTTAGTGGATGTACACTAGCCTACTGAAGGGATGTGCCATTGACTTAGCCCATACTCAGGCTGTGTCCAGGATTTTTCTGTTATAAACTGTATTGTGATGAACTTCGTTATAATTCTCTGTGTAGGTTTCAATTACTTTAGAAACTCACTTGACTGATTTCTTCTTAACCAACTTGCTGAATTGTAATGCATTGCACACTCCATTTATCTGTTAAGGAAGGTATGTACCTGCACACACATAAATATACACACACATGGATAAGGTTCAGAAGGCATTCTTCTTTATGGAGCTTAATTTTTCTTTCATATATTTTGTCAGAGTCTATTGAGATTATCACATTTTGTCTGTGACTTATTAACAGATTTCCTACTACCTTTCTGTCTCATTGGAGGAATAGACCCCTACTTGAGTTAATGTTGCTAATGTATTGTTGAATATAATTTCTAAATACCATCTTTGTATAAGATTTTTGGATCAATATTCATAAATAAGGGTTCCCTCTAGTTTTCTCATACACATATGTTGTTAGGTATTGATATCAGTGTTATGCTGTCTTATGTAAAATAATTAGGGAGATTTCCTTAGTTTCTTTACTTTGAAATAGTTTAGAAATAATTTACTTCTTGAGTATAGAAAAACGTTTTTGGTCTTTACTCAATATTAATCATGGTTGATTTTATTTTTTAGATTTTTTCCTTTAGATTTTTTTCCTTTGGGTTAGTTTTGGTGAAAAAAAAAAGTATATAAATAAATAAATAAATAGAAACCATTATTTTTCCTATATGTTTAAAAAATCTAGTGCTGACGGGGTGCCTGGGTGGGTCAGTGGGTTAAAGCCGCTGCCTTCTGCTCGGGTCGTGATCCCAGGGTCGTGGGATCAAGCCCCGCATCGGGCTCTCTGCTCTGCGGACAGCCTGCTTCCTCCTCTCTCTCTGCCTCTCCACCTACTTGTGATCTCTGTCTATCAAATAAATAAAAATCTTTAAAAAATCTAGTGCTGAGACCTCTAAAGTATCTGTATTTATAATTCCTGTTTATTCTTAATTTTGTCTTTTTCCTTCATGATTAGAGAGTTGTTATTTAACATATGTTAAAAAATTCTTGACTTTATTGATCAATCCTACCATTTAAATTTATTACATAAGTCATTTTCTTATCTCTAATGTTTTCCTTTTTTGTTATTTCTTTCTTTCTCCAATTTTACTTATATGTGTTTGATGGTATTTCTTAAATCTTGAAGTTAGGGTAACACTTTCACCTGGTGAAAGTAAGTGTTTAGTTTTCCTCTGAGTACAGTTTTGACTATCTACCACTGATTGTATTAGGTAACATTTCTATATTTTCTATTTACTAGATAGTCTACAATTGTGGTATTGATTCCCTACTGACTCAAAAATTATTAATGAGTGAGTTTAAATTATTAAGTGCTTGGACTTTTAGTTTCTACCTTTCCTACTCATTTCTATTTTCATTACATTGTTGTCAGTGGGCTAGGCCAACATGGGGTATACCATTTCTGTTTGCAGTAAATTTAATGAAGTCTTCTTTTTATGGCTTATTATGTGACTTTCTTAAATGTTTCATGGTTTATTGAAAGGGTCCAATCTTACATTGTTTGTTCCTTCAAGAAGCACCTTATCTCTAACATCTGGCCTCTAGAAAACATTTTAATCTCTTTAATTTTAAAAACCAGAGGTAAAATTAAAAGAGTGAGTTAAGGGAACCTGGGTGGCTCAGTGGGTTAAACATCTGCCTTCAGCTCAGGTCATGATCCCAGGGTCCTGGGATCAAGCGCCACATCTGGCTCCCTGCTCTGCCAGGAGTCTGCTTATCCCTCTCCCTATCCCCTTGCTCGGGATTTTTCTCACTCTCTCTCTCTCTTAAATAAACAAAACCTTAAAAAATAAGAGTGATTTAAACTTTAAGAAAATGAGACTCTAAAGTTTCAAAGGCTTTATACTCCCTCAATGGCTGTTGTTGTAAGTCATGAACAGATATTCTTATGGATTAAAATTAGAAATCCCATGGAGCACATAGGACTCCTTATCATTCTACTATACTTCATCCTTGACACTTGTCACTTTGTGTTTGTGTGTGTGTGTGTGTGTGTGTGTGTGTGTGTGTGTCTAGCTGGTTGCTGATTCTTGCTTGGGCTCTGGTCCCAGGGAGTCTAATCAAGTGCATCGCTGTTTAATCATCAGGCAGACTAAATAAAGTCTTTAAGATTAATTGCACTCTGCTACTATAGAGACTCCTCCATCTTCTTACCAAGGGGATAAATAGACAATGCCCTCGAACTTCAGTTCCTTCAAACTGCTTCCTAGCACTACCAGATTTTTTTCATTTTTTTATTTTTTAAAGATTTTATTTATTTATTTGTTAGAGAGAGCAAGCACAGGCAGAGTAGCAGGCAGAGGCAGAGGGAGAAGCAGGCTCCCTGCTGAGCAAGGAGCCCGATGCGGGACTCGATCCCAGGACGCTGGGATCATGACCTGAGCCGAAGGCAGCCGCTTAACCAACTGAGCCACCCAGGTGTCCCACTACCAGATTTTAAATAGAGATTGTTTTCTTATGGCAACATCTTTTCCCCTAAATATCCTACTGTATCAATATCTCACCAAACCTTTCTAAATAGTCATACAGTTTCAGAACAATCTCATGGGCATTAAGAGTAGAATTTTCATAAAATATTGACCAGATTTACTGTGAAAGAATTGCATGATTGTGAGACATAATAAGTTTTTGTTTTTAAAGATTTTATATATTTATTTGACAGACAAAGATCACAAGTAGGCAAAGAGGCAGGCAGAGAGAGAGAAGAGGAAGTAGGCTCCCTGCCGAGCAGAGAGCCCAATGCGGGGCTCCATCCCAGGAGGCTGGGATCATGACCTGAGCCGAAGGCAGAGGCTTTAACCCACTGAGCCACCCAGGTGCCCCGAGACATTAGAAGTTTTAAATGGATTCTATAAATTGGGTAGATCATAAAGGTTGTGTAGGAATTTCATGTAAGATGGTTTCTTTCATCAAAGACCAATCAAAACCACTATGTGAAACAAAGTTAGGTGACTTGACTACAGGAGTTGAGTCCTTCAAGTGCATTGTGAACTTTAAAGAGAAGTAGAGATACAGAAGAAAGTGAAACATTTTCAAACTTATTAGCCACCTGCCTTCCCACCCTTTTTTCCAGGTAACAATTAATTATATCTCTCTGTGTGCCTGCTATAGTTACTAACTATATCTCCTAGTATTTTGTGCTATATTTTCAGGAAAACTGATGTGCTCTTAACCTTTTCATTATAGACATGAGAAAGTTGAGCTCTAGGGAAATTTAATCATTTAGTCTCATGGCTAATTAAAAGCAATGAGTATCAGAACCCAATTGAGGAGACTCTCAGGACACTGTTTTTTCCATTATCCTTCACCATTTCCTCCCAATATGAAATATTACTTTCTCAAAATATATTCCTTCTAATGAGCAGTGTGGTTTTCCAGTCCCTATTAACAAATATCAATTCTTTAAAAAGAAAAATATGGGTGCTATTTCATACCAGTCAGAATGGCTAAGATTAAGAACTCAGAAAATAACAAATGTTTGCAAGGATGCGGAGAAAGGGGAACCCTCCTACATTATTGGTGGGAATGCAAGCTGATGCAGCCACTCTGGAAAACAGTATGGAGGTTCCTTAAAAAGTTGAAAATAGAGCTACCCCATAACCCAGCAATTGCACTACTGGGTATTTACCCTAAAGATACAAAAGCAGTGATCCGAAGGGGCACATGCACCCGAATGTTTATAGCAGCAATGTCCACAATAGCCAAACTATGGAAAGAGTCCAGGTGTGCATTGACAGATGAATGGATGAAGATGATATGATACACACACACACACACACACACACACACACACACACGGGAATACTACTCAGCCATCAAAAAGAAGGAAATCTTGCCATTTGCAATGATGAAGATGGAACTCGAGGGTGTTCAGCTAAGTGAAATAAGTCAGTCGGAGAAAGACAAATATCAGGTGATTTCATTCATATGTGGGACATAAGAAACAGAGCAGAGGATCATAGGGGAGGAGAGGGAGAAATAAAACCAGACAAAACCATAGAGGGAGGGACGCCTGGGTGGCTCAGTTGGTTGAGCAGCTGCCTTCGGCTCAGGTCATGATCCCAGCGTCCTGGGATCGAGTCCCACATCAGGCTCCTTGCTTGGCGGGGAGCCTGCTTCTCCCTCTGCCTCTGCCTGCCACTCTGTCTGCCTGTGCTCTCTCTCTCTCTCTCTAGCAAATAAATAAATAAAATCTTTAAAAAAAAAAAAAAAAGACTTGGACTTTAAAAAAAAAAAAAAAACATAGAGGGAAACAAACCATAAGAGACTCTTAATCATAGGAAACAAACTGAGGGTTGCTAGAGGGGAGGTGGCTGGGGGATGGGATACCTGGGTGACAGGCATTAAGGAAGGCACATGATGTAATGAGCATTGGGTGTTATAAAAGACCCCTGAATCAATGAGCTCTATGTTTGAAACTAATAATACATCATATGTTAATAGAATTTAAATAAAATATCAATTTTGTATATGTAGATATGTCTGTGTATTTGTATTTTGTTCTAGTTCTAGCATTTCAGGACTTACTACCAGCTTACCTTGCATTTTAAACTGGAGAATCATAACTGTGATGTCTGCTTTTTTCTTCTGCAGCGGCTCTAATTAGAGGAAATCGTAAAAACTGTGCTCAATTTTCTGGTTCCCTTGACTGGTTGATCAGCCGACTGGAAAGACTGGAAGCTTCTTCTGGTATGTTTTCTGGTTATTTCCTTGTCCTTATACATTAACTCCTGTTTTCTTCTACTTTACATTCCTTAAGGTATAAAAACAAATTTTGAACATCAGTGCCATTTAAATGTTTTCCTTTGAATAAGTTGAAATTTTTACGTATTGTTAAACTCATTTGTATTTTAGTATTTCTGAAAAGCAATTTTACGGTTCATTTACATTTAAAAAAAATGAAGTCTCAGTCTACCATGGAGCCAGAATCCCCATTCTTTTTCAAATCTGTTACTCCAAATGTATTATGTAAACAAAAAAACTGGTTTGGAACTTCTACTTTTAACTTGTGTTCAAAAGATTATTTGGACAGTAATAGCCAAAAATCGAATTTGTTTCCAAATAGTACAACACACTATTTTAAAGTGATTGAGTACATACTAATATTAGGCGTCTGTATGATAGTTACAGGCAATGAACCTGATCTCTCTCGCTCTCTAACATGTGTGTTATTCTTATTTTGGTGTTGTGGAAACTTAAAACTGATAACCTGAGCTTGTCTAGCAACATAGATTGTGTCAGCGACCCCCCAAACCAAGTGGATTGCTCCTCCCTCTTTTTGCACAGTATCTCATTAGTTGCCGTTCTTTGCCACTAATGTCCCTTTATGTTACTTATTTTTCCTCTCAATCTCCTATGAGATTGCAATGAACTCCTTGAAGCGGGGGCATGATCTCGTTCATCTCTGGGTCTACCATATCATCTGGCATCTAGTAGGATGAATAAATGAAAGGATGAATGGATGGCTGAATTCCCTTAAGAAAATGCCAGTCAACGGGGCGCCTGGGTGGCTCAGTGGGTTAAGCCACTGCCTTCGGCTCAGGTCACGATCCCAGGGTCCTGGGATAGAGCCCTGCATTGGGCACTCTGCTTGGCAGGGAGCCTGCTTCCCCCTCTCTCTCTGCCTGCCTCTCTGCCTACTTGTGATCTCTCTCCATCAAATAAATAAATAAAATCTTTTTTTAAAAAAATGCCAGTCAATACAGATAAAATTTCATGACTTTTGCATAAGAAAGACTCACTCAAGGATAGGTTTGTTGGAATTGAATGAGTAGAAGAATAGACAGTTGTGATCCAAGAGGAAAGTTTTAAGTCACAGAGTAAAATTTTAGTGTTTAAGATTTAGGAGGAGGAGGAGGAGGAATTTGAGTCACACACTGAATTTTAAGACATTACTGGATTGTTGGATGGCAGATATAAAGAGGGAGATTGTTGAGCTAAAAAAGACACAAGGGTCGTAATATGAGGGTTTTCAGGGTTTCGCACCACAAACAGGGTGGCTGTGGACCATCACAGAACTTGCTGAATAAGGAGAAAACTGAGTAAATGCTGGGAGGAGGTGGTCAAGTTAGTGGTAACAAAATGATGGCAAGATTGCAAGAATGGATAAATTCTTGGGTCAGAATATCCAGAATTGTTGGCAATCTCCAGTAGATATAAAAAAGTATAATGATCCCCTTTTCTGGCCACGGGGAATCTCAAGAGAGACAGGCAGGGCTACCTTCAGGACTGTGTTAGTGTTAGATGAATCAGCTGCTTCACTTAGGATACACACACACACACACACACACACACACACACAAAATGCTCGGAGCAGAAGAGGAGAGAGAGAGAAGGAAAGAACAGAGTGGAGCATCCTTTAAACTCAGCCAAGAAGAGTCCTGTCTCTACAGTCTTCAGTTTTGTTGGTTGTAGGCACAGTTCCACTGGATACAAATTGCCCTTTGCTATGATCTTTGTCCAGTCCAGCTGTTGGTCACAGGTACTTCCATGTCAAGTAGATGTCCTATGAGCTCAGAAAGCACAAGGAATGTCAGGAGTAGGAAGGACCCCTGGAGAACCCTGAATCTGACATCTCACTTTAGAGGAAAGGAAATCAAGGCATAGGACATTTGAATGACTGATTGGAGATGCTAGAATTAATTGTTACAGGAGAGATGAAACCCCAGCTCTGAACATAGAGGATGAGAATTTGAGCAGGTTCTTGGCAGTATCTGGTACCCAGCCAACTCTGCTTTATCGCCTTCTATGATCATGGATTTTTTTTTTCTTATGCATGTTCTGTTTCATTGAAAGCTGACTAGTATTACTAGTGTGTAAAGGCTTAGTAGGGTTCCTGATCAGTCTATGAGAAGAGCCACTGTGAATTTCTTGGGAGGAAAAATTAAACCTAATCCTAGGCTTCCTGTGTGACTGTATCTCTAGGCCAAATTTAATTGAAAAGAGAAGATTTGTATGAGCAAGTCCAGTTGATCAAACTGATCGATTTCTGAAGGCTGAGTTTTCTTTAAGATATTCTCCGCACTTGAAATGCTGTTTGGGCATTCAAGAAACAGCTATCTGAGCACAGTCTGCTGGTCAGGGGGCTGCAAACCTTCTCTGAGTCTTACTTTTGTACAGTCTTTTCTGCAGATAGTTTTGCAGTGTTGCAAGTGACTTGGGGGATTCCTGCCAGTTCCTCCCTGCTCCTAGTTATGTGCCGTGAAGGATGTTCCCTCTGGGGGTTCAAGCAGAAGGAAGCTTTCAAGGGGCTTGAACTACCTGAGCATGTGCTCACATAAATGGTTTTAAGCTTCCAAAGATGTCACAACTATTTCTTAGAGAGCATAAGCTCATCATTTTTAAAGGGAAAAATTTGTTAGGTGTGAATACTCTGCCCTAGAATGTTGTTTGCCAGGATCTTCTTCCTTGATATGTACTTAGGTATGAACATCTGTGTTAGAAAAAGCAGGAGCCCATGGGATATTGTATGAGACCTGCTGTTGGCGATGCAGAAATCCTAGCTAACCTTTTGGAATGATATCAGCAGTTTAGGCAACACATGATGACACAGAAAGGGACAGTTTTCTAGGAAGTAACTTTGAAAAGGGGAAACTTCAGCTATTGGTTGATTTAAATCTCTTTTTTTAAAGATTTTATTTATTTATTTGAGAGAGAGAGCATGAGCAGGAAGAGGGGCAGAGGGAGAAGGAGAAGCAGATTCCCTGCTGAGCGGGGAGCCTGATGCGGGACTCTCGATCCCATAACCCTGAGATCATGACCTGAGCCGAAGGCAGATGCTTAACTGACTGAGCCACCAGGCACTCTGATTGAAATCTTTTGGTTGTGCAGAAAGCCAGTTCTGGTTATAGCTAGGAGACTGTGCATCTGACCCATATGAGAAACATAAAATCAGAATCATGGCGATGTTGCAGACTTTGTACAGAAAACCTTTTGTGATTGTTGTTGGGTCCGTACCTCTTTGACCCTACCATCGCACCATAACGTAATCATCCATCCATCTCTGTTGCTTCATTCAGAGAACATTATAATGACTGGTGTTTTTAATAACAATCTGGGTCATCACAATGATAAGTTATGTTTGAGCTGATGAATCACTTATGACAGGGAAACCTAGTGTACATTTTTCATAGTAATCACTCAATGTTTGAAATAATATATTAATGATTAAAGGTTACTAATTGAATATTTAGCGATGTCCCTTGTCAAAAATTACTCATTTTTGAACAATGCCGGAAAAGTCCCGAGTACAGCCGTACTCCTTCCTTTCCCAGCAAAACATTAAGTTATAACTGGAAAGCAAAAGAGAACAGGGAATGGAGAATCTATGTGTGGAGGGCTTTTTTGAAAAATATTTCTTACCAGCAATGTCAAAAGTGAAAAAAAAAATAAAAGAAGTCCCTCCAAATAAAATCCAAATGAGACAGAACGTTCTTTTCTGAATGAAAATAGTGATCAGGGTTGACTTGTTGTCTGGAGTCGCTATGCTTTTCAGAATTCTCTTCTCAAAGCCTGTGTGTGGGATAGATGGCAAATTGTGCTTTTAGAAATGGTTCTTTTGAGATGAAAAAAAAAAAAAAAAACAATTTCAACTGTCTCACATTGGAGAAGAAAACTACCCTGCTTTGTGACATAGTTGATTGATTTTATAAGCATTTCCCACAGTAACTTGTGTAACATCCATGCTTGGCCCTGGGTGTTAAAGCTTAAAGGAGACAGGAAGTGATGGGGCAAGGGGCTTCCCTGGGTTTCAGAGACTGGTGGGGTCCAGTGGTCTTGTTCCCATGATGGTGGCTCTCTGAATTATGCAGTGGTTTTTTGGTTCTTTTCCTGCGTTTTGATACGCAATAGGAAGTTGATATTCACAGCCAGTGTTTAATTCTTGCCTCTGTTTCTCATCTTTGTTTTATATTCTTGGTCTTCTTGACAATTCTGCCTCAGTGGTCAGTGAACTTGTGCTGGCCTGGGGGCCCCAGTGTCTCCGATAGGTTTAATGGCAGGAGGGCCAATGCCAGGCTCAGTCTTGTCACCCAGTCTTTTTAAGGAGCAAGGAGAAAGCGAGCCCCAGGCTGAGAGTCACAGGTGTCATGTTGCTGCTCATTCTGTTTCTGCCAACATGATGGGATGCTTGTCAGGACTCTCTACCTCAGAGAGATGCGTAACTTGACAGAGATAGTCTCCCTATGGTCTAATTCACCAGCCTCTTAAGGATTTAGGTAAGGAAGGTATGAAAGATTGAAAGCCCAAGGTCATTTGGCCCCTTTTTGTCACCTCCTGACTCTAGGTAGGGTCTCGTGCCCTCCTGACATTATTCCATACTGGCCACAGTGGCCAGCAAAGGGCAGGTGATTGTCCTAGGGCAGAGATGAGAGGAGTTTACACCTGAAGTTACACCTGCCCCCACCTGTCCTGTGGATGTGCTCCCCATCCAGACTGCAGCCACACACCTCTAACCTCCTACCAAATCAGGAGAGCCTTTGTTTCCCTGAGGTCTTCTTAGGTGGTTCCTGGAATCCATGTTCCCATCCTACTTCTTTAGATTTCCCAGGGTTGGGTTGGAGGTTGGAGCATTGGCCCCTTTTTCTGATTTTATTTCTTTCAACACACAGCGAGTTAGGGAGGCATCCTATAACCGCCTGGTTAGCTAGAGGAAGAGAAGAGGAAGTCTTGTCTCAGAGAAACTGTGTCATCTTGGAAGGGCTCGCTTGAGGAAGACTTACTAAAAAAAAAATCACAGACAGTGATTCCTACCTTTGACCTAGACCATGTCTCTTCCTGGTTGAGGATTATGGACAGAACGGAGACCTGAGCTCCTACGTGCCACTTTGGACAGATGCCAGTGTCTGATCTGACTGGGTTTTGCTCGTCCCATGCTGGATATTAAATACTTTCAGCATCGTCTTCGGTGATGTAATTGTGCTGTGTCACTCGCTTTCAGTCATGCTTGAAGTTAAATTAAGTGTCTGTGACCTCCCTTGGGTACATTATCCTGGCTTAAGGACTTTGTCTCAAAATGAGTTCGTTAAAGTCTCTTTGCAGTGTGTATCCCTTATCCCAGTTTTGTCAAGCCAACTTGCCTCTTGATCACATCAAGCCTTTTAAGTACCTAGGCTTTTAATGTGGATTCTATTTACTGGGACCCAGTAGTCAAAAGAAGGAAGTAGAATGCCACCCAAGGCAGGACGCACACTCTTCACGTTGACCTACCATTTCATCATCAAAAATAGGATGGAGCTCTGCCAAGACTGCCTCTTCAGAAAGCTCCGTATTTAATCATCTCTTTTTTTTTTTTTTTCTTATCATTTTCTAAAAATTTTATTTTATTTTTTCAGTGTTCCAGGATTCATTGTTTACCCACCATACCCAGTGCTCCATGTAATACGTGCCCTCCTTCATACCTACCACCAGGATCACCCAACCCAAACCCCTCCACTCCAAAACCCTCTGTTTCTCTTGTTTCTCCCTACTTTTATACTGCGTTAAGGAGAAGCAGAACTTAGGATTGATTACAAGTATGGATCCAGAGTTGAACTGGTTAAGTTCTAATTCCAGGATCATCCTTGATAGCTGCATGATCTTAACCCTTTTGTACCTCCTATTTTACATACATTTGTAAAACAGGGATTGTAATAATTCCTGCCCCACAAGAATTGTTAGTCAATGCTATGGATGTCTTCATAATGTTAAACGAATACAAATGTCATAGTAAGTGTTTCACCATTTTCATTTGTAGTTAGCAGTTGTTTTAACTACAAGGTCATTTTTATTTTCTTCAAAGAGAAGTGTAGAAATAGACTAAACAGGTATTCTGTCTTCTACTATAAAGATAGTGAAGACCACCAAGAGCTCAGATGAATAGCATGCCTTCAGCTCTTCAGCTCGGGGTGGGGCGGGGTGGGGACAGTTAGATACTGGCTGCCAGATCTGCATGTGAATGTGGAGGTGCAGACTTGTAGTCTGGGCACAGTACAAAGACCTTGAGTCAAAAACTTAAAAAACAAACAAACTTTGGGGTGCCTGGGTGGCTCAGTTGGTTAAGCATTTAACCAGCTCAGGTCATGATTTTAGCATCTGGGGATTGAGTCCCATGTCGGGCTTCCTGATCAGTGAAGAGTCTTTCTGCTCCCTCTCCCCTCTACCCCTCCCCCAGGTCAGTTCTTGCTCTCTCTCTCTCTCTCAAATAAATAAATATTTTAAAAAATATTATATAATAAAATATATAATAAATAAATAAATATATATATAAATAATATATATTAAATTTATGTCATTTTAAAAAAAACATTTAAATTGTACTTCACTCTGTATGTAATGTTTCATCTCAGGGCCACATACCCTTCTGCACATAATACCCTATCTATCTAAAATTTGTGGGTTTCGGGACACCTTGCTGGCTCAGTAGAGCATGTGACTCTTGATCTTGGGGTTGTGGTAATTATTTTTTAAAGATTTATACCACATTGGATGTAAAGATTACTTAAAAAAATATTTTAAAAATTTTGTGTTTTGTTAAACAGTGTGTTGTATAATTCTTCTCCTTCCCCTATTCCACATTTGCCAAGTATCAGAAGTAAATTATTTTGTGCACCTTCATTTTTTTTTTTCTTTTGTGCTTTTGGAAATGAGGCTCCTGCGCTGTCTTCATACTGCAGAACTCCCCCTGCCCGATTTTACTGAGACACAGTTGACACACATCACTGTGTATGCTTAAAGTATACAGCATAATGGTTTGCTTACACATATTGTGAAATTATTACTCTAAGATTTAGTTTGCCTCTATCATCTCATCTCTATGAATTTTTTTTAAGAAAGTAAAATAACAGGGGCACCTGGATGGCTCAGTCTCTTAAGCATCTGACTACTGGTTCCAGCTCAGGTTGTAGTCTCAGGGTTGGGGGATTGAGCCCCGCATCAGGATCTGCGCTCAGCATGGAACCTGCTTCAGATTCTCCCTCTCCCCCTGCTTCTCCACTTTCTCTCTCTCTCTCTCAAATAAGTAAAATCTTAGGAAAAAAAAGTAAAACAAAAAACAAAAAAGAACTTTCCTTGTGATGAAAACCCTTAGGAATTAACCTCTTACCAACTTTTGTGTGTATCATAGAGCAGTGTTAGCTATGCTCATCATATTGTAGCCCTAGTACTTAGTGATTTTTTTCCTTTGCCACAACTCCCTGCCTCCAGAATCCACACATCTGATCTCTTTTTCTCTGAGGGTTTTGTTTTTGGGTTTTTGTTTGTTTGTTTGTTTTTAGCATTTTTGGTTTATATCTTGTCTTTCTTGGCTGTTTTTAGTAGTAAATAATGCTGGTATGAACCTGGAGGTGCAGCTATCTTCTCGAGCTAGTGTTTTTATTTTCTAAAGATTTATTTATTTGAGAGAGAGAGAGCGGGGAGCCGTGTAGAGGGCAGAGGGTAAGAGAGAATCTCAAGCAGACTCCATGCTGAGTATGGAGCCTGATGCGGGGCTCAGTCCCATGACCCTGAGATCATGACCTGATGTGAAATCAAGAGTCAGACACTTAACAAACTGAACCCCCCAAGCACCCCCGTGTTTTGTTTTCTTTGGTTGTATTCCCAGAAGTGGAATTGTTGGATCATATGGTAGTTCCATTTTTAATTTTGGGCGATCCCCTGTATTGTTTTCCATCGTGACTACACCAGGTTGCATTCCCACCAACAGGGCACGAGGGCTCCCTTTTCTTTACATCCACAACAGCATGTGTTACCTCATTTTTTTTTTTTTTTTTGAGGGTGCCATTCTAATGGCTGTGCGGCGATGTCTCATTGTGGTTTGGATTTACTTCTCCCTGACGACTAGTGATGTTGACCGTCTTTTCACATATCTTTTGGCCATCCGTATATCTTCCTCAGGAAAATGTCTGTTTGGGGCTTTTGCCCATATTAATTGGATTATTTTTTCTGATGAGTTCTTTATATATTTTGGATATTAACTCTTTGTCAGATAATTTGATCTGCACTCCCCCCCGCCACATTCAGTAGGTTGTCTTTTTACTTTATTGATGGTTTCTCTTGTTGTGCAGAATCTTTTTAGTTTGGTGTGGCCCCACTTAATTTTTTAAAAAGATTTTAATTATTCATGAGAAGGAGAAAGAGAGAGAGAAAGGGAGAGAGAGAGTACACGAGCAGGGGGGAAGACAAAGGGAGTAGGAGAAGCAGACTCACAGCTGAGCAGGGAGCCTGATGCGGGGCTCCATCTGAGAACCCGGGGATCATGACCGGAGCTAAAGGAAGATGTTTAACCGACTGAACCACCCAGGTGCCCCTGATACATTCCCACTTATTTTTTTATTTTGTTGTTTGTGCTTTAGGGTCCTAACTGAAAGATCATTGCCAATTCCTATGTCAAGGAGGTTTTTCCTCTTTCTTCCAGGAATTTCATGGTTTCAGTTCTACATCTTTATATCTTATAATACATTTTGAGTTCATTTTGTGAGTGGTGTAGGATAGGGGTGTGGTTTCATTCTTTTACATGTGACTATCCAATTTTCCCAGTGCCATTTATTGAAGAGACTACCTTTTTCAAGATAACATTTGAAATTGACCCAAAGCTCAAATCAGAGGTTGTGATCGTTTTACACTCCTGCCCAAAAGGATAGTTCTCAATAAATATTTGCTGCTTTGAGGCAAGTATCTTTTTGGAGAGCTGCTTCATCTGTATTTCTCTTGCCCTGAAAGATGCATCTTAAAAGTACTCAGATGCATAGGTCTTCGAAAACTTTATTTAAAGGCCTTTACAGCAATTAATTGCACCTGCCAACATTTTTATAAGTTCTCATATTTCAAAGAGAGGCACACATTTGTTGTTTTTTGAGCACATTAATGAGCACATTGTGGGGCCAGGGAAATCTTAAGTGAATTTAGGGTACTGTGCTAAGATGTCATATGTACTCACTGGATCCTACAGGACTCTGTAAGGTAGGTTCCATTATCATTTCCATTTTATAAATGAAGACTTGGAAGCTGAGAAGCCAAGAGGGATAACCTTTTCAAGGTCAAATGGAAGTAATGGAGCTAGGACTGAATTTATATGGCCTGTAAAGTCCACAATAGCAGGAATGATATCAATTTCCACTCCTCATTTTACTTAGACCCAGAACCTAACACACTGAATGGCCCATTTTATGGATTAAATGATAATTGAACACGTAAATGGGGAGAAAACACCCAAGAGTAAATAGGCAGATAAGAATATCTCAAAGTATTTACAATTTCTTGTCTGGCACTTACTCCTCTGTGGATTTTGAGATACAGCAATTTATACAAATAAATATTTGTGCATTATTTCTTTTTAAGCATTTATGAGCCAATAAGTCTACTTGGTGTAACATTTCATGGTATTTTTGCCTCAACAATCCTGTTCTCTCCAGAATGTAGAACTTCCTACAGTGTCTCTTTGTCTTTCCCTCAAATTCTAACACTCTGGTGTAATTTCTCCTGGATTTACTCATTTAACTATTTTGATATCTAACTTTGATTTCCTTTCTCCATAGTGATCAATAAATATTTTCCCTGGATTTTCCTCCTGATCAGTGTTATCAATTCAGCATTTCTCTACCCTTCCCTGATGTTACCAGTTTTAATCTCTGTATAGAGATAAACCTAGTTGTCAGATTTCCCAGTTGATCCTTTTTTATTTCATTTCATTTGTCATTTATATTATTTTGTTACAACCATCAAATAAGAACAGATGCTTACATTGCACTGCTCGGATTCAGGCCTTTTCCTAAAAGCTTTGTATGTGTTAATTCCTCACAACATCTCCCCCCTTGGGTGAGAACCATTATTAGAATTTGATTTTAGAAATGGGGACACTGGAGCACAGAGAAGCTAAGTAACTTGCCTAAAATCTGCCAAGACTCAAGTGGGGCCCATTTGCTTGTGTCCATGGTTATAACCACTATGTAACACAACAGGATAATAGTAATACCTCTTACTATTCTAGTTCCTCAATTAAGGCTAGTAAATATCCAGGATGTCATTCCCCCTTCTGAAAGGATGATGGTGCATGATATAGACAGCTTGGCCTGCGTGTTTCATGTTCTTTGTTGTCATGTTATTTCTCAGTCCCTTTCCCCCAGTCTTTTTACTTAAGTCCCTTTGTTTACATTAATTATGCATGGCAAAAAAATACAACTTTCCTTGTTTCCATTTGCCTCCCATGAGCCCTGGGGATTTGACTAATAAGGTCTGACTGAAAGGTTAAGAAGGATTTTAACTCCTAGGTACGGGAAGAAGTAGACATGTAACCTGTGATTTGAGTAATTTGGAATTCACAGTTTCTCGAATTGTGATTGTCGTTGACCCTGCAAGTGGGTAGGGCAGTTCTGTGTGTGTTTTCTGTGCTGCGTCTCCAGTGTTTCTGTCACTGGGGGACAGTCTGATTCATACCGATTAGCCCCCAGGTTGAAGTCTTCTGTTTGCTTGCCGATTAGACCAAGAGGCTTCCATGTTGAAATCGTCAGCTAAGGCCATGTGCTCCATCAGAAATTGTCCAGGATCATTACCCATGCTCAGAACAGAGATGTAGGAATGGATTCCCTTTCCAAAGCTGAATAACACCCGTGTGTCCCTCTTGCAGTGAGAACCATGGTCCATCTAAGCCCACATACACCTCAGTGTTCTGAGATGATTTTAATTTCTGTTTGATTTTTGCTACACACTTGTAATTGCTGGTGAGAAAACAATTTCTGGAGAGGGGATGTTGGCATTGTCTTCCAAGTCCATTGGTTTTTCTTGTTTTCCTGAGGCGATAATGAGAGCTCCATCTCCACCTGTGCCTGAGTGGCTCCCTGCCTGGTTCTGTCCACTTCACTCGAATGTGCAAGACTCACCCATGAGCTTGTGCCTGCTATGTGTGGGGTAAAATCTCTAGGCTAGATTCTTTCTGTTATATGTCAGAGCAAATACAGGACTTCTGTTCTATGGCTTGCTTTCAGTTTTTCCATGTAAATCCTCAACCGTGGACAGCCCAGGGCACATCCCACCATAACACTTGGATGTTTCCAATACCATTAGGTTATTTCCAGACGTTTTGTTACACCCTCAGAGATTTTTCTTGTCATGAGCCCTCGAAATAATTCAGAAAGTTACAGCCATAAAAGTTTTAAGGCAAAGAGCTAAATAAATAGTTCATGTTTCTTACATATAAAGGGCTTATTCCATCAGTTTTGAATTTTGTACATGACCCCACAGACTGAAGCCTACAGAAATTCCTGTTATTCAGTGTGGAAATACTGGAACCATGAAATATAAATTCTCCATCTGTGTTCTATCGTATGTCTTCTCTACCTTTATTTTTTTTAAGATTTTATTTATTTATATGACAGAGATCACAAGTAGGCAGCAAGGCAGGTGGAGGGTGGGGGAAGCAGGCTCCCTGCTGAGCAGAGAGCCCTATGTGGGGCTCGATCCCAGGACTCTGGGATCATGACCTGAGCCAAAGGCAGAGGCTTTGACCCACTGAGCCACCCAGGTGCCCCTCTGTCTCTACCTTTAAAAAAAAATAAGTATTTTAATGTTAAAATCTCCAGATAGAAAATATGCCAATGTAGCTAGTATATATACTCTTCACAGTAATGACTCTTATTTATGTTGTTTTAAACTGAAAGGGTCCATTTATATTCATTCACTTACTCAGTTGGCAAACACGAGATCAGCCTCCCTGGGCCCAAGTGTGCTGAATTCAACACATCTCTGCTTTCAAGGACTCATTCTCTAATAGGAGATTGAAATGAGCATAAAGGATTTTAACACAAAGTGATCAGTACTACCAAGAAAGAACAATTCATTCTAGAGTGTTGGTAAAAAACCACCAAATGAGGTGACTTCCTGCCTTGGCAGACTGATTCAGATTCTGCAGTTTCCAAAGATGAAAGTGTATTTCGGTCCAAGAATAACATGTGCAAAACATGGAAGGTGGGACAGAGCTGACGAGCTCCCACTGGACTGTGGCAGGCCTTGATTGCTGATGGTCCCGCTGCCTAGAACAGTGCCTGTAGGCGTTTAATAAATGTGTCAGTGTGTTGTAAATGCATTAGCTCCTAAGTATATTTAGAACATGTACTTTGAAGTAAAAGTATACACTAACCGTTCTTTGTCAAAGGAATTGGTGGGAGCTAAGGCAGGTTGGGTTGGGTCATCTGTCAAGGAGTTGATGTACCATGTTCTGGGGAATGGACTTTGACCTTGGATGTCCCTGAAAGCCATGGGAGCTTTTAGGCACAGAGCGACATCAATTTAATGTGTGCTTTAGTTGGGATGCCCCGGTTGGCCCAGTCGGTTGAGTGGCTGCTTCTTTGTCATGATCTCAGGATCCTGGGATCCAGCCTTGCGTTGGGCTCCATGCTCAGTGCAAAGTCTGCTTCAAGAGACTCTCACTGTCTCCCTCTGCCCCTCCCCCAACTCACCAGTACGCTTTCTCTCCCTAAAGCAAAGAAATCTAAAAAAAGAAAAGGAAGTATACCTCACTTCCTTTTTTGTTGTCCTTTCAAAAATATTTCTTACTGTAAAAGTAATGTGTGTTCATTTTCTGGAATTCATCAAGTATTGGAAGGAAGGTATACTAGTCCAGCAATAACCAGCACCAACATTCTGGCATAGTAACTCCTGGTGTTTTTTGAAATACATGTTTTATACATATAAATATATTTTACATATTTGCAAACAATATATATCCAGTCGTGCATCTACTCATGAAAGTTATATTTTACATTCTTCTTCTTCATGTTATTAAGATTTCCACCAAAATTTCTATAATTTATTAAAACTTACAAATCAGGTTATGTATACAAATTATAAAATCTTGTTTTGTCGTATTAGTTTGTGTGTATGTATGTGTTTTTGAATATTTACCTTATGTTCATAAATCATTCTGGTAATACTGTTATGATCTTCCAAGCTTTAAATGTATCCCTTGAGAATCTGGCAATAGTGTTAGGTACTATTCCCATTTCTGGGTCTTATTCAGTGCGTTTAGAATTTAACTGTCAAATCATCTTTAGTTAAATGTAGTCATTGTAATATTTTTTTAAGCCTTGTGCCTCTTTATTCACCAGAGTTTGAGGCATTTATTGGTATAATTAACATATGCATTTAATATAGTCAGCCCAGGGGCGCCTGGGTGGCTCAGTGGGCTAAAACCTCTGCCTTCGGCTCAGGTCATGATCTCAGGGTCCTGGGATCGAGCCCACGTCGGGCTCTCTGCTCAGCAGGGAACTTGCTTCCTCCTCTCTCTCTGCCTGCCTCCCTGACTACTTGTAATTTCTGTCTATCAAATAAATAAATAAAATCTTTAAAAAATAGGGGCGCCTGGGTGGCTCAGTGGGTTAAAGCCTCTGCCTTCAGCTCAGGTCATGATCCCAGTGTCCTGGGATCGAGCCTCACATCAGGCTCTCTGCTCGGCGGGGAGCCTGCTTCCTCCTCTCTCTACCTGCCTCTCTGCCTACTTGTGATCTCTGTCTGTCAAATAAATAAATAAAAAATCTTAAAAAAAAAATCTTTAAAAAATATATATAGTCCGTCCAGCTAGTCTTTATTTTTTAAAAAATTAGTCTTTTGGTATTTCCAGTTTGTTTTCTTTTAGGAATTTCTAACCATACACAAGAAATAGAAGTTTATTTGTTGTTTATCCCGACACTTGAAAATAAAAATAGCTTTCCCTTACTTTTTACCGTCAGACTTAAAGTCAGTCAGTGCTTTTTAACTAAATGTTTATTCATTGCATCTGATGTAGCAGCATTTTTTTAAAAAAAATGTTTTAATGTTAAGTCCCAAACTCTGGAAGCCTTCTATTAAAGTAAGCTGAATACAGGAAAAATCAGATTTATTTTCATAGTTCATATTGCCATTCTTGTGTTTTATGATCTCTGCTGTTCATTTTCACAGTCCCATCTTAAATCTTTTCTGGTATATTCAGGTTTTTTAATGCTATTGAGTTTTATGTATATTTATTTACAAAGAGAATTTCTTTTTCTTGTGGTCTTCTACTTCTTGGTCTTTTGTCTTAATGGTTATATTAAACCTTGTAAGTAGAGATTGGCGAACTTTTTCTGTAAAAGGCCAGATAGTAAATGTCTTCTGTTCTGTAGACCATAGGGCTCTATTGTTGCAGCCACTCAGCTCTGCCTCTTTGGTGCAAAGGCAACCATAGATGAAATGTGAACAAATGAGTATGGATGATACGTAGTATAATTTTCATTTGCAAACACAGGCAGCTGTATTTGTGTTCTGCAGTAATAGGTAACAGGAAGAAAACAAAGACATCAGGATAAAATATGAGTAATCTATTAAAAATGCTTTTCCTGGGGCACCTGGGTGGCTCAGCAGATTAAAGCCTCTGCCTTTGGCTCAGGTCATGATCCCAGGGTCCTGGGATCGAGCCCCGCATCAGGCTCTCTACTTGGCAGTGATCTTGCTTCCCTTCCTCTCTCTCTGCCCGCCTCTCTGCCTACTTGTGATCTCTGTCTGTCAAATAAATAATAAATAACATCTTGAAAAAAATGCTTTTCCTTTTCTATTAGTTTATTTTATCTAAGAATGAATGTGTTTATTTTATTACTCCATCTTTAATAGCAGAAGGATTCAGTTTAAGTACCCTTATATAAACATCTTTATCCATTAGCCTGTTGTATATTACTTTCTGCTATCTTGGATTTTTAACACAGCAGTTGATTTTGAACTATACCAAAAATTGACTCATCTTTTTGGATATTTTCTGTAACTGAGTGTACATTCATATCATACTTCACCAAAATAAGTCATCAGTAAAGAAATTAGTGTAAGTAGCCCTTGTCCTATAATGGATTGGGATTTGGATCAAGCATAGAATGTGGTAGCCATAGTCTACTATTACTTCTGTGTTCTGCCATTTGTAAACATGAGCACTTTTCCAAGAAAGCAAACTCCATTGGAGATGTACAAACCTTTCTGTGGATTTCCCTGTGACCCTTCATGATACTTTGTAGCTCTCAGAGGTCACATTTTCTGAATGTTATATTTAATTGCTACAAGTGGTCTGTGCTTTCATTAGTAACAGAATATGCTTTCTCAGAAACAATGAATACATATGTATACATTCAACTTTCCAAGTTGAATCAAACTAAAAGT
>ML111689.1:34699-82753 GCA_003697995.1 Taxidea taxus jeffersonii
CATTCAACTTTCCAAGTTGAATCAAACTAAAAGTTTTGATAATGAAAAGTATTTTCTGTTATCTCTCTTAAGCTCTAATATAAGAAAGGGTATATTCCCTTTTATCTTCTCTGATGGCTAATACTTTAAAATACCCCCGTTTGTGGGGCGCCTGGGTGGCTCAGTTAAACGTCTGCCTTCGGCTCAGGTCATGATCTCAGGGTCCTGGAATGGAGCCCTTCACCGGCCTCCCTCCTCAGCAGGAAGTCTGCTTTTCCCTCTCCCTCTGCCTGCTTCTCCCCCTGCTTGTGTGTGTGCTCTCTCTCCCTCTCAAATAAGTAAATAAAATCTTTGAAAAAAAACCCTTTTTAAAAATTTTTTATTTTTATTTAAACATATAATGTAACCCCACCACCCTCTCCCAACCCCCTCCCTCCCACCCCCCTCAGTTTGTTTTATGACATTAAGAGTCTCTTTTGGTTTGTCTCCCTCCCGATCCCATCTTGTTTCATTTATTCTTTTCTACCCCCTTAACCCCCACCCCCGTTGCATCTCCACTTCCTCATATCAGGGAGATCATATGATAGTTGTCTTTCTCCGATTGACTTATTTTGCTAAGCATAATACCCTCTAGTTCCATCCATGTCATCACAAATGGCAAGATTTCATTACTTTTGATGGCTGCATAGTATTCCATTGTATATATATATACCACCTCTTCTTTATCCATTCATCTGTTGATGGACATCTAGGTTCTTTCCATAACTTGGCTATTGTGGACATTGCTGCTATAAACATTCGGGTGCACGTGCCCCTTTGGATCACTACGTTTGTATCTTTAGGGTAAATACCCAGTAGTGCAATTGCTGGGTCATAAGGTAGCTCTATTTTCAATTTTTTGAGGAACCTCCATGCTGTTTTCCAGAGTGGTTTCACTAGCTTGCATTCCCACCAACAGTGTAGGAGGGTTCCCCTTTCTCCACATCCTCGCCAGCATCTGTCATTTCCTGACTTGTTCATTTTAGCCATTCTGACTGGTGTGAGGTGGTATCTCATTGTGGTTTTGATTTGTATTTCCCTGATGCCCAGTGATGTGGAGCACTTTTTCATGTGTCTGTTGGCCATCTGGATGTCTTCTTTGCAGAAATGTCTGTTCACGCCCTCTGCCCATTTCTTGATTGGATTATTAGTACTTTGGGTGTTGAGTTTGCTAAGCTCTTTATAGATTTTGGATACTAGCCCTTTATCTGATATGTGGTTTGCAAATATCTTCTCCCATTCTGTCAGTTGTCTTTTGGTTTTGTTGACTGTTTCCTTTGCTGTGCAAAAGCTTTTGATCTTGATGGAGTCCCAATAGTTCATTTTTTCCCTTGCTTCCCTTGCCTTTGGCGTTGTTCCTAGGAAGAAGTTGCTGCAGCTGAGGTCGAAGAGGTTGCTGCCTGTGTTCTCCTCAAGGACAAAATACCCCCTTTCTTAATTAGGTTTTGTATGTTGTATATTTCTATGTAATTTTGTATTATTCTCTATATTTCTCTTGTTTTGTAAACCAAAACATTTTCTACCATTTACCTCCACAAGAATGTAATGATCTTTGTGGGTTAGGAAGCGTTGTTATAAGGTTATACTTTCAAGCTGAGAAACTTCATAAGCTGGTCCTAACCTAGTACCTACCTGTCTTGTCTCCTACTTGCCCCATACGCCAAGCACCACAGGTAGGCATTCCATTCAAGACCTCACTCAACCTCATACCACCCTAACTTTCCTTCAGGAAAATGGTCATGAATGTGTTCTCTGAGGCTCGAGTTAAGGTTCTTTCTTTCATACCTTCCCAGGCCGAGGTGCCTGCTTCCTCTGCTAACACTGCCTGTTCCTCACTCAACTGCTTCGTCGTCTCTAGTTATCAGTCCCGTCACAAACATTACTTGTCCCCTCTCACCCAGTGCCCTGTGACAAACACATTGAGCCCATAATAATTACATATTGACCTGAAGGAACGCCTAGAGAAAAGGAAAGGCACTGATCATCACAGACCCTTTCATCATATTTTCTTTCTTTATCTTTAGGTATTCTTGAAGTTTTACACTGTGTATTAGTAGAAAGTCCAGAAGCTCTAAATATTATTAAGGAAGGACACATTAAATCCATAATCTCCCTTTTAGACAAGCATGGGAGAAACCACAAGGTAAGGGAACGAATTTATTGCCATGGATGAATTCTGGAATAATGTTAAATGTGTGTTTAAAGTAAGATAACTTTTAAAAGGTGCGTTGGATATGTCGTCTTTCTTGTTTCTTGATTATAATCACATAATGCTGTTTAGTGCATTTTTGTAGCACCGCTGAGACACCGAGCATTTCTCAGCTCACATGTAAGAGAAACTTGGAAGATACGTGACCTCGTGGCTGTCGTGTTCATGTGGCCGGCTCAGAGGGAGCGTGTTCACATTCACGAGACACGCTGGGAAACTCAAATCTGAATAAGGGAATTAGTCAGCTGGAAGTGCTTTTTCTCTTCAGGTTCTGGACGTCTTGTGTTCTCTCTGTGTCTGCCATGGAGTGGCAGTCCGTTCTAACCAGCATCTCATCTGTGACAATCTGCTGCCAGGAAGAGATCTACTGTTGCAGACGCGTCTTGTGAACCATGTCAGCAGGTAGACTCAGACAGACAAGGTCACCTAACAGGGGGCCTAACAAGGAATTCACGTTCTAGCCCTGTCGTTAAAGCATGCAGCGGTCTGCTTGTTTTATTAGGATAGGTTACGTACTAGCCCAACGAATAGCGTAGTCATCCTGTCAGTTGGATGGGGTAATAATAACAATAGGTGAACCGAGCAGAACATGCATTTATCACAGGATTCTAAGCTTCCCTCGTCACATCCTGGGAGGCTGGCTTATCACTGACATCTTCAGGAGCAGGCCAACAATTCTGCAGGCTTACAGTTATATGTAATTATGTTTTGTGCTTTCTTAGAAGATGAGTAAAAATGCTACCCTTAAATGCCAACTTCGAAGTGGCTACTATATATAATAATAATAATAAAAAAGCTGAATTGGAATGTCTAAGATAATAATAAATTCCATAAAAAAATACAATAAAACTACATTTTTGGTTAGATGTCCCTTCCAAGGTATCAGACGTTCCTTCAGCACTGTGTGTCAGTCACTGTTCTCCATGTTTTCCATGTATCCTCCACTGTGTTTGCACTGGGTTCAACTAGTTCCGCCTAGGTGCTATTATACACATTTTATAGATTAAAATGTTGGACTGTAAATGGAATTCAAGTCTAATGCCGAAGACTGAGCCCTTAAATACCAAGCCATGCTGCCTTCCTTATACCAAATAGTATAATAAAAATAATGATACAGCTTTCAAGTAAGAAAATATTTTACATGATAGTAATAATTTTATTATACTATATCTAAGAGCTCTCTAGAAAATAATCACTACCTTAACCTGTTTTAAACAAAAATGTAGGGTTTGGTGTGTATTTCTATATTGTGGTTTTTTTTTTTTTTTTTTTAACAGGGTTGATTTAAGACTTCTCGGTGGCTCTTTGTATAACTATGTACTGTTGTTCAGTGATATTTCCTGAGACTTTCACTAATCCTGGGCATTAACAAAGGGTCTAAGTCTCTTAGAAACTGAATTAAATACAACTACCTAGAAATTCTTCTGCCCTCAGAGAGGCATTGAGAACAACAAAGCTGCTTATCACCCTGGTTCCTTTACCAATAACATGGCTGCTCTTCAGCCTTGTACCTTACCTGACCCACGGCTTAGTTAGGGAAAAGTCTGCATCTCCCGAATTAATAATAACTCCATGAATTCTATGGGCCTGTTACACTGAGTATCTCACCTTAAACATGATCAGTGGTATAAAATGAGCTGAAAAGCAATTCAGAAAAAATAATCTTAGATCCCTGAGGGACCTTGTCAAGTAATCCAAAAAGCAGATACCCATCACTGAACATTAACTCTAGGCTGGCTATCCCCACCTACTGCCTCAGTGACTAATTTTGCAGTACTGAAGGAAAACATAGATTTAATATGTTGCATTTTGGAGAAATGGGATGATGTCCGAAATAGACATAGATGAACACAATAGGAGGTTTATCCAGAGTTGCTCATGTGCTCTTCCTATCTCTTTAAAGCATGAGACCGAACATTTTTCTCGGCGTCAGTGAAGGATCTGCTCAGTATAAGAAGTGGTACTATGAGCTGATGGTGGACCACACAGAGCCGTTCGTGACGGCCGAAGCCACGCACCTGCGGGTGGGCTGGGCGTCCACCGAAGGGTACTCTCCCTACCCAGGAGGCGGTGAGGAGTGGGGTGGAAATGGCGTCGGAGATGACCTCTTCTCCTACGGATTTGATGGCCTTCATCTCTGGTCAGGTCAGCACCATCCATGTCTTCCTCTGTGTATGTGAAGGAGATCCGTTGCCCTTGCTCTTGTGTTTCCAAAAGCCATCTATGCTGCTTGTATTCAAATGCATTTATTCTTCAGAAATTTACCATGGAAACGATGAGAGAGAATGTTAAATAAAAAGCAGAATTTCACTAGGGGAGAAACAAAACTCTTACAATTATGGTACATTTCCAAAAGACTGTATTGTTGATGAACAGTATGTGTGAAAAATGGCGTCTTAATTCATAACTGCAAAAACAAAACAAAACAAAAAAACACCACATTTGTGTGTTTCCTACTTTAACAGGTGTGTGTGAAGCTTTAGCTTCCACGAAAAATAGATCCTGGAAAATAATTGGAAGAAATAGATGGAGTCCCATCTCCTAGTAGATAATGTAATGTTGAGAATCGGTCATTTGTGATGTGTATTTGTGAGTTGTCAGTTAATAATCAGATGACACTTTGTGTGGAACTGTTTTAAAAAAAGCGTATAGTTCATTTCACTAGCCATCAGCCTGAACTTTGATAGTTGAGTACATATTAAGAATGAGTGATAGATAAAAAAAATTGTATCCTTTTTTCTATTAGAAGGTACATTTTAGTTGGCTCCATTCAAAACTTCAGTTCTTTTTTTTTTTTTTTTTACTTCAGTTCTTAATGGTGTACCTGTTTCTAAGAAACTGGAATTCATGTGAATTCTGCAGACATGTGCTTGTGCTCATAAAGCTGCATTTAGAATACAGTTCTCATATTTTGTAACATAGTAAGCATAGACAAAATATGGAAGATATGTGTATTTTTTTTACATAAAAAGCTGAAATCTGTCTCCTAGGAGGTACAAGTGATATTTATCAATGCTTTAGAGGTCTGGTAGCTTATGAGCTTTTTAAAAGTTAAATTGAAGTAAATGTAAGAGTTTACGGTAACAGGTTTAGAGATAGAAACATTTCACATCGTTGTATTTTTTCCTTTATTCAATGAATTTTTCCTTTATTTAGTGCCAGTAGTTCAGTAGTCGGGAAGAGATGGGGCTTCATTTTGGATGTTTCATCTAGCCCCGGGGGCACATGGTTGGGGCCCAGATAGGAGGGTAACATGTCTTGCACACTGTACTGTTCTGGCCAGGCGAGTCAGAGAGCTTGTTCCCACAGTACACTTTTCCTACTGACTGAAAGAAGGCAAAGAGCACTAACATCAGAAGGCCCAACAAACGAAGTAGAGGTAATGTCTTTTTTTATAATACATGTGAATTCTCATCCTTCAGATTTTATTCTCATCTCTCTTTACTCCTACAATGGCTCCCTGTGCCATGGCTACTCAGGTAAATGAACGAAACACGTTAACTTGTTTTCCCATTACACAGAGGTGGGGGGTGGGTGGGAGGAGAGTACTCCAATAAAATAATGTGGAATTGCTTCTAAATGTTTTAACCGCACAATGCCACTGCATTTTCATTTTTGCAAGCTTTTAAGCTTTTTTTTTTCAACTCACAAAGAACCCAGCACTCACAGAGTTAACCTGTATGCATTACACTTTTTATTATAGGGTACAGGTTAAAGAAAACAAGAAGAATAACAACCAAAGTTTTCGTAGATCTGTGAATATATCTCAGAGAGGAGGATAAGTTGTGGAATTCAGGAGAAAATCACTTGAAACTTTCTATCAGGAAAATATATTCAACTTTTTTTTTTGTTTTAATGGCAAGAAAGTATGTACGTGCCTTGCCTATAGTTGAGATGTGTGGTCTCTCAAGCTACTGGGGTTATTCAGTCAGACAACCAAAAGAAATAAGTGGCATCCAAATTTTTTGGTAAGAAAGAAGTAAAACTTTCACTGTTTGCGGTTGACATGATACTATATATAGAAAACTTGAAAGATTCCCCCCAAAAGCTGCCAGAACTGACACAGGAATTCAATAAAGTAGCAGGATACAAAAATCGATGTGCAGAAATCTGTTGCATTTCTATACACCAATAATGAAGCATCAGAAAGAGTAATAAAACACTCCCATTTACAACAGCACCAAAACCATAACATACTTGGGAATAAACCTAACCAAAAAATTAAAAGACCTATACTCTGGAAACTATAAAACACTGATGAAAGAAACTGAAGATGACATGAGGAAATGGAAAAACATTCCATGTTCATGGATTGGAGGAGCAAATATTGTTAAAATGTCTGTACTACCCAAAACAAGCTACCTATTTAAATGCAATTCTTAGGAAATGCCAACAGCACTA
The DNA here is from genome assembly GCA_003697995.1 of Taxidea taxus jeffersonii. Lineage (NCBI taxonomy): Eukaryota > Metazoa > Chordata > Mammalia > Carnivora > Mustelidae > Taxidea > Taxidea taxus. The sequence continues at coordinate 41,328 of ML111689.1, forward strand.
GAACAAAAAATCCTGAAAATTTATATGGAACCAGAAAAGTCTCCAAATTGTCAAAACAATTTTGAAAAAAGAAAAGTGAAGCTGGAGGTATCACAGTTCTGAACTTCAATTATATTATAAAGCTGTAGTCATCAAGACAGTATGGTGCTGACACAAAAATAGACACATAGAGGGGCGCCTGGGTGGCTCAGTGGGTTGAGACTCTGCCTTCGGCGCAGGTCATGATCCCAGGGTCCTGGGATTAAGTCTTTGCTCAGCAGGGAGCCTGCTTCCTCCTCTCTCTGCCTGCCTCTCTGCCTACCTGTGATCTCTGTCAAATAAGTAAATAAAATCTTCAAAAAAAATAGACACATAGATCAGATCAATAGCATGGAATTTAAAAAAAAAAAAACAGAAATAAACCCACAGTTATATGGTTGATTAATCTTCAGCAAAGCAGGAACGAATATTTAATGGGAAAAAGACAGTCTTTTCAACAGATAGTGTTGGAAAAATTGGACAGCAACATGGAAAAGAATGAAACTGGACCACTTTCTTTTACCATACAAAAAAATAAATTCAAAATGGAATTAAATACCTAAACGTGAGACCTGAAACCATAAAAATATTGGAAGAGAGGACAGGCAGTAATTTCTTTGACAGTGGCCATATTAAATGCTTCCTAGTTTTAGATTCATAGTCAACAAAGACAAAGCTGAATAATTTGGCTTCTGGCTGATTTATCAAGGTCAGAGTCATAGTAATTCAGATAATTTTCTTGGGGTCATTCTCCTGTTCTTTTTCTTTTTTATAGTTAAAATAGAATTCAGATCTGTGACTTCTGGTGTAGAGCACATTCTTTACCACTCAACTTCCTATAATTTAAATGTGGTGACTTTTTTGGAATGAGAATTAGGCTCACGAGCAAAATTTTGAACTTTGTCTTCACTTACTCTTTCCAATTTCAACTATGCACAGTGTTGTTACATTCTCCCCTCTGGGAAGGCAGCACTGGATTTTGGGGCATCCAAGTTCCAAATGTTTGTAAGGGAGGGCCAAAAGTATGAAAAATCTTGGTGCTTTGGGACATTTAAATATGGAAGTGTGGAGGAATGTCCTAGAACAGTAGAAGAGAAAGATGGGTAGAAATTTCTAGTCGAAGAGTGATAAATCAGATTGCTACTGTCTTTGTGGCTAATGCAGAGAACGGGAATGTAGTTGTCATCGGTGTGATAGGCTTGCATAAATGTGACCTGAAAGTGCTTCTAAGCGGATTCAGTGCTGTGAGTATCATTGAAATTGTGGACCTGAGGTTGTTCAGTAGTGATCCTTCTCTCTTACCTCTTGTTTCAGGCATCACAAGAGAGTTTGCCATGGTGGTTTTTAGTCCTTAGCATTAACATAATAATATCCCTCAGACTGACCAATATATTTGGTGAATATAAATATCTGTGTAATAACACTTTTATTAGCTGTTGAACTTGATCTAAACAAGGGTGTAAACGTTTTTATGTGAGTTGCATTGCTTTTATATGATTTTTTTCAAGAGCCATCTTTATTATACTCAGTGAATTTTAGGAGTACTGCTTGATAATGAATTTGATAATTCATTTATATCATTTGATAATTCATTTGATAATGAATTTGATAATGAATTCAAATTACAGATTTGAATATTGGGAAAATAAAACATTGTCACATTTTAAAAAGTAGATACGCTCTACCGCTGGCATTTCAGATATGCTGTTGGTAAAAATTTTGGCACACCTGGAAATTTTAAAAAGGTCTTATAAAAATGCAAATCTTGTATCATGAAATCCATCTCTGCCTTTGCTCAAATTAAGAAATTTTGTATGCATTTATGAGCATATGTTTGAGAGAGCCTTACCCTCATGTCTTTCAGTGTGTCCACAGAGACTAATTAGCAAAGGAGTTTTGACATAATCAGGAACGAGCAGGCCACAAGTTGGCCAGGGCAAGAAATGACATTTATCAAATAATCATTGTCATGCCTCAACTCATATCCTGCTGTTCTCAGGAAGCCAACCAAGATCTTGTGTGAAATAAACTGTAAAACAAATCAGTTGGCCTGCATCATTTGCGTCTCAGCAAACAATGCACGAATGAACACATCTTCTGCTTTCCTTATTATCCCTGTTATTTTTATTTTATAAAACAAAGGGGACTGAATATTTGGAAAGAGTCCCGACTTGCAAGCCCTGCTATGTCTGAGATGCTGTGTTCTTTTAAACCATTAGTTTAATCATCATAACAATTCTGCAAGGTGATGGCATTTGGCTTCCAAGAAATCAAGATTTAGAGAGATTATGTAATTTTCTGATGGTCATACAAGTAGGAGGTGGTAAAGCATCTGTTGGAACTCAAGTCTCTCCCTGGAGATTTCTCTCTGACATCATTCTGTTCTCAGCTTGAGCTGATTTGTGCATCAGATGCCATCCTGCTCCAAGCAGAAGTTTCTCTGCATATAAGAAGGTCCATTTTACAATAAAGAGAGCAGCATGGCCCCTGGCGGGGTAGGGGGGAGGGGGAGCAACAGTTTTTGGACAAAGGATTTAACATATAGTATTAATATGCATTCAAAATTTATTCTCTACCAGTATCGTGCATTGATTTATCAGTACCTACTCTAACCTTTGCCTTTGAAGATGATTCTGTGAGGAAAAGAAATCACCGTCCTTACTGTTTTTCCTCCATAGGCTGTATTGCTCGTACTGTGAGCTCACCAAACCAGCATCTGCTGAGAACTGATGACGTCATCAGTTGCTGTCTAGATCTGAGCGCCCCGAGCATCTCATTCCGGATCAACGGACAACCTGTTCAAGGAATGTTTGAGAATTTCAACATTGATGGGCTCTTCTTTCCAGTTGTTAGTTTCTCTGCAGGAATAAAGTTAGTATTTCTATGTGTTTTGGTTTGTGTCCCTTCTGACTTCTCATACTTTCACAGAAGACACTGCACTGCCATGCCCCACACTCCGCTAACCTTCTGCCTCGCTCCTGGGCACCTGTCTGTTCCCAGGGCATTTTTCCTGTTCCTTGGAGGAAGAGGTAAAATTCATCCAAGAGAGGCGTTTTGGGAGGCCGAAGCTTTGTCCACCTGTCCTGCCATTTAGACAGGGAAGTTTGCTAAGCCTACCCTGAATCTGTCCTGAAATATTTCAAGCCCATTTAAGTTTACTTGTTTATTTAATAAGGGAAAATAAACAGCATTGCATAAGAAAATACCACTTACTTTCTTATGTTTCCTTAATTGTCCTTTTCTCGTCATCATATTTCCCCACCTCACTCCAAGCCTATTCATTTCTACAGAAACTAAATGGATGTTTTTGTTCATTCTCTCTGTGTTACCCGCTACCTGTTGTACTTGTAAATTATCTGCTGTGATCAGTTGGGTCAAGATGGTTTCCTCTAACTTGTTGCTGTCTCGCTGTTACCACATGGAAAGAGATAAATGATAATTCTTTGGAGTTCTACGACGAGAACAAGTGATGGTCTGTTGTGATAAGGGGCTACCCTGTCACCTATTAATATGTGTGTGTGGCTCCCTCACGAGAGTGGCTCCCTTATTATGACTGACCATCAAGTCACTCTGGGTATTCTTCCTATTAGAATTCTATTCATATGAATAAGTCAAGGGTTATAGAAGCACCATATTGAAGAGAGGACAGAAAAATCATGAAATACTATGTATCCATGCACCAATGATCTTTTCTGGTATGTGTATACAAATTATATTTCTTTCTAGAACCTTTTGGAGTGTTTTAAAACCTTTGTTTTCTTCATTTTTAGCCCTTTGCTTTTTTATTTTATTTGCTTTATAATTATTACAATTATTTTTGGCCTGGAAGTGAACCACAAATTAGAAAAAGAATTGCAAGGAAAACAAAAATTTGGTTTTATTTTTGTAAGCTGAGGACCTGTGGAATCAGTATTGTTTAGCTGTGTTTCAAAAAGGGTTGTTCAATGGAACTTGTTTTAAATTATTTTTAACTAAAGGACTTTGATGTATAAAAGATTTTAGTAAGGTTTGGGTTTTTTTTTTTTTTGTAAAGATTTATTTATTTGTCAGAAAGAGTGAGCAGAGGCAGACAGAGTGGCAGGCAGAGAGAGGAGGAAGCAGGCTTCCTGCTGAGCAAGGAGCCCGATGTGGGACTCGATCCCAGGACGCTGGGATCATGACCTGAGCCGAAGGCAGCCGCTTAACCAACTGAGCCACCCAGGCGTCCCGGGTTTTTTGTTTTGTTTTGTTTTCATTTTTTGTTTTTTGTCATCAAAGAAGGAATAAGGTGACTTTCTTCCGCAAAGGAAGTATTTTTTTTTTTTTAATCAAACCTCATGCAGTCCTGTAATTATAAGTATCTAGGTGTTTAGATAATGTCTGCTCTTTCTCTGATGATTGTTTGGGCCCCTGGAGACATTAAATGACCAATTACTGTGCACAGATATTTCTCCTATAGGAGTAGGATGCATATGCTTTTGCAATTTCTCCAGCTAGTGATGTTTTTTCGGACCCACCAATGTAATGTAATCAGCTTTTCCTCTCACCGTGCTTTTCCCTTAGACGCCAAGGTGCCCACACTATGACGGTGCTCAGGGGGGGAAAGTGTGGCTTCTGATAACGTTAATTTTGTGCTAATCATTTATTCCATGTGCTTTGATGGTTAGGGAGATTTCAGTACACCAGAGCTGTACCTGACCCTGACATGCATCCTTTGTAGGGTACGCTTTCTGCTTGGGGGGAGACACGGAGAATTTAAATTCCTCCCGCCACCTGGGTACGCTCCTTGTTATGAAGCCGTTCTGCCGAAAGAGAAGTTGAAAGTGGAGCACAGCCGAGAGTACAAGCAAGAAAGGACTTACACACGGGACCTCCTGGGCCCCACGGTCTCCCTGACGCAGGCCGCCTTCACGCCCATCCCTGTGGATACCAGCCAGGTATCCACAGCTGTTTGTACTGTCGTCCTCTTGTGCTGTTGTTCTGATGTGCAGTGGCTTTCGGTGCAGCCCACAGGAACACATCTGCCAATCCCACAGTTTATATGCAGAATCAAAGAAAGTCTTCTAAAATAATGCTTACATTTATCAGATCCACTCACCTATTTGGTATTCATATTCTATTCTGTAGTTTCAAAGAGTGATCTCAAGCCATTACATGGATTTCACGATGCACTAATGTGGGTCACAACTGGAGGTAATGCATGCTTTTTTGAGGATACACTTTTTATATATGGTGGACGTGAAGTTTATTTCTTCAGCCATCCAGATACACTGTTACTTTGAAGCACGTTAACTGACCTTTATCTTAAGTAGAGACTGAGATCCTGTGCTCTGGAGTCAGAGCACCTGGGGTCAGTTGCGTCCTTGGGGACCTTGAGGAAGTCACTCTTCTTGTCAGTTGGGTTGCCGAGGGTACGCTGGACAGAGTTCATAAATAACAGATTAGCACAATACTTCTCAAACAGGCACCCGAGAAGTGTGAGTCCTGATTCTTTTCTGTCTCATAGATGTGAACACATCTGGACATGGACAGTGAATTAAATAAGTAATTGCTTTATCTTGATGCCGACATAACTGTAGTAAGGTTAGTTATGCAAAGTTTTTGAAAATCCAAGAGATTGCCTCTGAAGTCTAACTAGAGTTAACACCAGCTAACTCAGAAGGCTCGGTTGTTGAGCTAATACTGGGTTAGTTCCTTGAAACCTGTTTTCTGCCTCGTCATGCTGGCCTTTTATATTATTGAGTGAAAGAAGCCAGCTTTGTCCATGGCTAAAATTCAGCATGTTGTTCCTTCCTGCAAGATGGCAGGATATGTGCGATGCTACTGAATTTCAGTAGTAAACACGATTAGGAGGCTAGAAATGGACGGAAGGGATAATTAGATTATGCAGTGGGAGCACATGGAGGATTTCTCATGACACAGATTATCCCCAGCATTGTGGGGAAAGGGAGCAGTGATAGCCTGCTCCCTTGGGAACCTGTCTCATCCGTGAGCATTGTAGGCAGTTACCTGCTGGCTGTGGGGGGACTGGCTGTGGGGGGACACCTAAGTGCATTGCGAAACACCAGCAGCCAACCCCTGACCTTGAGAACCATTCATGTTCTTTATGAAAGGGTCATTAAACTTCTTTCAATGACAACATGTAAAGATCATTTTCCTTAGAAGCTTATTCTTGGAAACTACTAGAAGGAACAGAGCAGTGTCCAGGGAAAACCATACATCACTGCAAATATTTACAGGCTCGGAGAGCCAGTGGATTATCCTTTGGTCACTGAATTGCCTTCATTCTGGCCTATGTGTAATGGCCAGTTTAGCTGAAGAACCTTGGGGTGATGTCTCTTTTTAAGTGATGCCTGCACTGATGCTTACAACCCACATCCACGAAGGCGTTGTTCTCAATGGTGACTTGTTCCCACCAGTACCCCTGTCTTTCTTCTTCCCCACTTTTGTTCATAAATTCACTTGGACATCTACACTGTCCCACCAAAACATCCTCAAATTACCTAAACAATTTTCAGATATACCTTGTCATATTTTTATAACTATGATAGAAGGGTTAGGATCTAGTTATATTACTAACATCTTCGTGGTTACAATGGTTTTATTTGTTTCAGTTCACACTGAGGACAATTAGCGTGGTTTCATTGCATTTGCTTCTGATGTGTGTTTTCTTTATTGTTTTAGATTGTGTTGCCTCCTCACCTAGAGAGAATAAGAGAAAAACTGGCAGAGAATATCCATGAACTCTGGGTTATGAATAAAATTGAACTTGGCTGGCAGTATGGTCCGGTATGTAATTTTGAAATTTATTTTCTGATTTGTTAATACATCTTTCTGAAAACATAACTTTTTCTCACTCATCCTGCTACGTGGTGACAGGAATCGATTAGATTGATATTTTTTCCGCCTACACATTAATTTCTGTTCAGTTTTTCTTTACAAGAGGGAATGACGTTATTGGCGTGTTTGTTGAAGAATGGCCCAGTTGCCTAGACAATTGAAAAGCCATCATTCTTGAGGCTGAAAGTTATGTTTTTAAATCAAGGTTAACATATACAGACAATAGGGATTGATTTCTAAGCCACTGAGGGGAAAAAAAAAATCTCATTGAAATTGAAAGTGAAAGTTGAAAATGGAAAGAAATTAGTCATTTTCCTTTTCCTGGTGCTTTGCTTCTTTTAGTCTTTTTTTTTTTTTTAAAGATTTTATTTATTTTATTTGTCAGAGAGAGTGAGCACAGGCAGACAGAGTGGCAGGCAGAGGCAGAGGGAGAAGCAGGCTCCCTGCTGAGCAAGGAGCCTGATGTGGTACTCGATACCAGGACGCTGGGATCATGACCTGAGCTGAAGGCAGCTGCGTAACCAACTGAGCCACCCAGGTGTCCCTGCTTCTTTTAGTCTTAACTGTGTGTAGCAGTCAGTACCAGGCCTGTGGGCAGAGGGCCACAGCTGGTTTCATAGGTGGAAGACAGGCTGAGATATAATAATTGAATATATTTACAAATTATTATTTAAAGGTCATTAGGGGATGACTGGGTGGCTCAGTTGGGTAAGCATCTGACTCTTGATTTTGGCTGAGGTCATGATCTCAGGGTTGTGAGATCGAACCCCATGTAAGGGCTCCATGTTCAGTAGGGAGTCTGCTTGCGATTCTCTCTCTCCCTCTCTCTCTGCCCTTCCCCCCATGCTTGCTCTCACTCTCTGTCTCAAGTAAATTAAATATTTTAAGAAAATGAAGATCTTTATGGTTTGTCAATAAAATTTATTTTTTAACAATTTTCTGTGTAATTCCAGTGTATCCTATACCTCTTTTTGGAAGGACTGTGGCAATACTTTTATTTTTATAATATTATTAGTCTAAATATCCCAAAGATTATAACGCTGTCTTATATATTTGACTGACTGTAGAAACGAGTGTATTCACCTTGTTATAACTCATTGCATTGAGCTTTGAATAAAGAATATTTTTTATTAGTGCTGGTGGTAAGTACCATATGATACCCCACACCACTCCCTCACTTTTATGTATCTGTTTAGAACTTCCCATTTTCACATAAACTCTCACAGGTTTTTGGGTTAAATTTTCCTAACAGCACACAGGCTGTTCTTTCAGTTTTCCTGGCCGATGGCATCCCTGGGAGTTGGGCCTTGAGAGTGGTCGCAGTGCTCGTGAGGAGCTTGGACTGGGGTCCAGATTTTCTAGCTTTCACTCTAGAACCGTTTTCACTGTAAGACTTGCCAGCGCTCTTATGGCAGCTGAGGTGGGAGGTGGCGAGTTTCACAGCTGTGTGCAGGGGGAGGAGAGACATGATTGCGAGACATATTTTAGAGCTAACGTTCGGGGTATGGGCAAGAGAGGGAGGGAAGTCTGGGCAAATTTCTGGTTTTAGCTTGGACATCTGAGAGAATGTTGGTGTCTGTGATTCTCCTGTGTACAGAATAGAGGCAAAGTGGGCACTACATAAATGGGGAGTAGATAATTTCAGGACTTGGACACCTTCATTTCTACTTTGATGTTTAGAATTCAGAGTGAAATTTTCTAAATGTAGACTTCATTCCTGGACCTACGCATTTAATCAAGTAATATGCTTTTGTGTAAGTCCTGTTCATTTGTAAAGATCACCAGGAAGAAAAAATAATATGTTATTTTTAACTTAGTGATGCCTGAAGAGTTAGAAGTTCTTGCTTAGGTTGTGTCCTTTTTAGGTGGCATTTCTAGAACCTGATAATTATTCTCATGGAGTAATTTTTGTTCCCCAGCTGTCATCTTGGGGCTACAACATAGTGATGCCTATGTCATCTAGGTTTTTGAGAAGGTAATCTGTTTACAGGTGCAAGGATCTAAGAAATCTTTCTCATTAATTCATTCCTAAAATCTTGAATTTTGTTTACTCTGATGGCTGATAGACACTTACAAGAATAAATATGAAAAGTGCCCATAGGCTAACTGATTTTGTTATGGTGAAGATATGATTGGCAGTATCTGCAGGTTACTCACAGTGGGTGAGATGATCTGCTGGAACCACTGTGAATACTTAAGATCAATCAGTCATCTTGTCGATTGACGTCTCTAGTCTGGCTCTAAACACATGAAATTACTACACATTAAAACTAAGTCAGCACTATACCTTTCTTACACAGACTTCAACATATGAAACATTTGTTGGGTGCCTACCATGTGCCAGGCATGTTCTGGGTGATGGGAGTACATCAAAGAAGAAAGAACAAAATTTCTCTTTCTTTGGTCTTACATTCTGGTGCTAGCAGATAGATCGTAAACCGGCAAGTGCGTGTCTGGTTCTGCCAGCAGGTGGAATTTGTTACAGAAGAAAGTGAAAGTGTAGGGTGAGTGGGCAGATGGTCATATTGACTCTGATTAGGAAAGTAAGATTTAAGCAAACTTTGGAAGAGGCTAAGGCGGGGGAGCATGTGGGTGTCAGGGTAGAGCTGACTTGGGCCCTGGGGGCCAGGAACTACACCGAACAGAACAGGGGGCCCAGGTAAGGCCAGGTATTATCACTGATCATAAACATTAGTGTGCCTGGGGGCTTATGGGGACAGCTTTGCTGGGATAATGGGCTGAGCCTTCCTTCTTGCTTTTCCCCTTCATTTTCCTGCCGTGCAGTTGGATTGCCATTGCTGGGGTCTGAAATTGGAGATGATTATCATGAGGATTTTCTGTCCCATTTCAGGTTAGAGATGACAATAAGAGACAACACCCTTGTCTGGTGGAGTTCTCCAAGCTGCCTGAACAGGAACGCAATTACAACTTGCAGATGTCGCTTGAGACCCTGAAGTGAGTTTCTTACCTTTTCCTGTTTTCTGATCTGCCTGACCTGAAACAAACGAGGTAGCAATACAGTTTAATTCAGTTAGAATTAAATTAATTAACTCAGAACTTTTCATAATGCCCAGGTGGATTGGATCAGCACTTGTTGGGAATTAGACTTTTGACCCTGCTATTTTATGTCTTTATGCTTTATAAATTGTTTACTGAAGAACGTTCTATGGATATTTGGGGCATTACAGAATACGAGGGTTCTCTGATCAGATACATTGCTGCTCACAGCGTGGGCCAAGGACCAGGTCTGTCACAAACTGTTTTTGATTTGTGACAACATAAGTGAAGATACTAATAGTAAGTGTTGAGAAACTTATGCCAATTTAAGGGAACAATTATATGTCTTACTGAATTTCATAATTTATAAAATGTAGACTTATATTTTATATGTCTTCATTTAAAAATTTTAATTTTCTAAGAAGTTTTATTTGTTTTTTATCAGAGAATCGGACCATAATAGGCTAGAAATTAAAAGGAAATTGGCCTTTTATCACAGATAGTTTGAGAAACACTGCTTAAATATATTTTAAAGATGCTGAGTTAAAATAATCATTTATTTTGCTGATGGATTTTTCAGTGCTGTGAATCTCTAATATGGTATGGAGTCTGTTTATGTTATTTCCCCAACTTATTTAACCATACCATCTTTTTTTTGTCAGAGAGTGCCTCGGGACCATTTGCCTGAGGAACACACTTTGAGAAAAGTTACCTTAGACAATTTACATGTCATCTTTCTTTTTTTTTTAAGATTTTTTAAAAAAATTATTTGACAGACAGAGATCACTAGCAGGCAGAGAGGCAGGCAGAGAAAGAGAGGGAGAAGCAGGCTCCCCGCTGAGCAGAGAGCCCAATGCAGGGCTCAATCCCAGGACCCTGGGAACATGACCTGAGCCGAAGGCAGAGGCTTTAACCCACTGAGCCACCCAGGCACTCCTTGCATGTCATCTTTAAAGGCAGATTCACTTTGCAGTGACCCTGCCAGTTGCATTCAGGGAATTTGCTGCTTATCATTGCAAATGGAAGAATGAGGTGGAGTAAAATAAAGGAAGGAAAAGAATTTTAAATTTTAATATAAACAGTTTAGAAAAGGGGCATCTGTGTGGCTCAGTCTGTTAAGTGTCTGACCCTTGATTTTTGGCTCAGGTCGTGATCTCAGTGTCATGAGATTGAGGCCTGTGTCTGGCTGGTGTTGGGCCTGGAGCCTGCGTAAGATTCTCTCCCTGTCCCTCCGCCCCTCCTCTCTCGCTCTCTCTCTCGCTCTCTCTCTCTCTCTCAAAAGAAAAGAGAAAAGTCCAGAAAATATTTTTGAGAAGACTGTGCCTTTTCTTAATTCCTTTTCTGTCCTTGGTGGCCTCTAGAACTAGATTTATTCAAATAGGTCACTGACTCTAATGCATGTTTATATTGGGCTTATATCCTTGTGTCTATTTTTGATTGTTTCAGTTTCATTAAGAGTAAGGAGTTATTTCCCTCAAAGTGATTTTACCAAGGATTTAGAACATAGAACTTCACCACTGTTTCAAAGTTTGGGTTTTGGGTTCAGGTATTTCTTCAAAGATGTGATTCTAATAATCTTTATGGAAATTAACATACTGAGCATCGAGTGAGTTTAGGTTCTAACAGTAATTTGAAAGGAAAGGGAAATATATACAAATCAAGTAAATTGAGAGCCTCCCAGAAATAAAAATGGACCGAGCCTGCCTGCGATGAAGAATGCACAGTGCATGACTATGACCTGTGTACCCCGTGTTTAGGGTCCCTGCCTCCCTTTGTATTCTTGGTTAGAGGCTTGTACATTTCAGTAAGTGATTTACAGCAGCTCACCATTTGCTCATCTTTTACAACAAAATGTTTTATTGAAAGGTCATGGTCTAAGATAATTCAGTTAAATTTGTAGTACATTCCCTGTAATTTTAGTGATTGACAACTAAGCCAGCTATTGCAAAGGACAGATCCCAGGAAGCAGGGAAGTGGAGAAACCTCCCTGTTTGCACAGTGTGCGATGTCTGACTCCCTGTCATCTGACCTCATTCCTAAAGAGGGACTGGGGGCTGATTTGATTAATCATCTCAGTTCATGTACTGAGGTGCTGTTGCCCATCATGAATGCTAATGACCTTGTCCCTGAGCTAATCCTCAATACTTTACAATGAGCTGATTTAAAGTATTTCTTTAAAATTTAAATTAGAGGGACGCCTGGGTGGCTCAGTTGGTTAAGCGGCTGCCTTCGGCTCAGGTCATGATCCCAGCGTCCTGGGATCGAGTCCCACATCGGGCTCCTTGCTCGGCAGGGAGCCTGCTTCTGCCTCTGCCTGCCTCTGCCTGCCGCTCTGTCTGCCTGTGCTCGCTCTCTCTCTCTAACAAATAAATAAATAAAATCTTTAAAATTTAAATTAGAACAGGAAGAACCCCTGCTTCTCCAAAATTCACAGTTAGCCCAGTCTCAGTAGTTGGTGGTTTCTTTCTTTGTTTCCATTAGAGCCTTGTTTAGTTGGTAGCTCCCAGAGTAGAGCAGGTAGGAACACAGACTCTGGTGTTAGTTGGTATGGGGTCAAGGACTTGCTGCTCCAAAGGGAATCTTAGATTTTCCAAACCTTAGATTTTCTTCCGTCAGTGAAATGGGGTAATAGTGGAATGGAGTAGAATGGAATGGTCATGGAATTGTGGTGGGGACTAAATCCTATAATAGTGATCAAGCTTTGAGCACCGTATGTCTGACACACTCCATAAAGGTATCATGGGAAGGATCAAAACTTTATTCCTTTGAATTCTGAAGAGTGCCAATGTAACAACTAAGCAAAAGATTACTACAGAATATCCCTTATTTTGGACTGAAGGGTGATTTCACATGGATGTGAATGTGAGATGCTCTGTCTGTGATTTAGACTGGCTGGTCATCTGTGTACTGCAGAGTCCTGCAGACTTCCGGGTCCCTCTCTCAGGACAACTCAGTGCTTCCAGCTGGCCTATTAGCCCTGTGCCCAATTTAGCCAGTGTCACTAAAGGTTTTAAGTTCAGCTTAACAGTAGTTCCTGAATTCCAGATCTTAATTTTGGAATAAATGACTCAAGTTTAGGGAATGAATGATACAGTGATTTTTTAATCAACATCTTATATTTTCATAGAATATTTCTTTGTAAGTTAACAAAAATAGAGCAAGACTAGAACAATATTTTTCTTCTGGTCAGTAGGTTTTTGTTTGCTTTTTTTTTTTAAGATTTTATTTATTTGTCAGGGAAAGAATGAACAGGGGGAGCTGCAGTCAGAGGGAGAAGTAGGGTCCCCACTGAGCAAGGACCCTGATGAAGGACTCTTGATCCCAGGACCCTGGGATCATAACCTGAGCCAAAAGCAGACACTTAACTGACTGAGCCACCCAAGCGTCCTTGATCGAGTAGTTTTTTTTCCCTAAAATTGTTTGTAGGAAATGCGATGTGTTTGTATACATATATAGGGAGGGATGAGAGGCATAAGGACACAGGGACACCAAGGAGAACATAGGAAAGGGAGAAAAGAAGTTAAGGAAGAGACATGATTTTTGTCTAAAAGAGCAGGTTTTCGTCCTAACTTTGTACTTTCTTTTTCTGTTGCTTGTTTTTGTTTTTTTCAGTCTCATGCCAGCAGCAGTTTTCCCGATCTCTGTTGCAATTCTTTACGTTGAGTCCTGGGCTCACCCCTCGCTGTTGCATACTCTCTAGGCATTCTTATCCACACCCATAGCTTCTTACCACACCCATCACACACCCATACCCACACAGTTGCTGACAGCTTCCTAAATATGCATCGTTACCCAAGACACCTGTTCTGTGTGTATCCCACTCCTCAGCGGTGTTTTCCCTGGATCTGAGGCAGCTTGACCCACAGCCTTATGTTCCCTGTGAATGGCATCTCCATTCACCCTGCTGCACAGCCCAGAAACCTGGGGCTTATCCTGGACTCTTATGTTTATCCTTATGTTTGATCCCAGCATCCAGCCCATCACTGGGCCCAGCCCATCACCAGGTCATCTCCATTGTATCTCCAGTCTGTTCCCTCCCCCCATTTCCATAGCACTCTTCTTGGTCTGAGCCACCATCACATGTCCCCTTGACTACCCTGAGAATCTCCTCACTGTTTCCCCCCACTTACTTTCTTCCAGTTCATTCTGTGCACAGCCAGAGTTCATGCACCTGTACCTAGGCACACTCACACACATGGTGCTTGGAACCGTTCACGGCCTTCCCGTTGCACTCATTGCAGGAGTCTGCACAAGTCCTGGGGATCTACACCTCCCACTTCTCAGCGTGCCTACCCAACTCCTGTCCTTGTTCACTATGGTCCAGCCCCCGTGGTCTCTTACCTCCAGTTATTCAGATTTTTTACTACCTCATCTGTGCTTTTCCTTGAGCCTACAAATTCTTTATCTGATGCTTAGATGGGCCCCTTGCTTCTTTTACTTCCTGTTTCTGCTTAAGTGTACTTCCTTGATGAGACCTTCCCCACCCTCTTCTCTTTTCTTCTAACACCTTGTAATATTTTTTTTATCACTCTCACTATCATTTTTAATATTGTTCTCTGAGGTTATTTACTCTTTGTCTTTCTTATTAGACTGTAAGCTACATGAAAGTAATGATTTTTTTACATGATTTTATTTCTTTAAACTCCCCATCCTATACCTCCTATACCTGCTTTTTTTTCTTCTTAAGATTTTATTTATTTATTTGACACAGAGAGAGAGCACCAGCAGGGGGAGTGACAGGCAGAGGGAGAAGCAGACTCCTCTCTGAGCGGGGAGCCCAATATGGGGCTAGGTACCATGATCCTGAGATCGTGACCTGAGGCGAAGGTAGACATTAACCCACTGAGCCACCCAGGCACCCTTCTATACCTACTTTTAACAAAGTATCTAGCACATGATATTGACCCTGTTGCCAGCTTGCTTGGATATGATAGGTGTACCTCAAACTGTGTAATTTTTTTTTTTTTTTGTCCTCTCTAATCTCAGGCATTTAAAAACCGTGTTCTTTCTCTTAAATTGTCAAGTGTCCCCTCTCATACAAACCAGATATCTCAGTCATTCTTGATACTTCTGTCCCCCACCCAGGGCTTTCTAATCATCATTAAATCCATCCACTTCTTTTCTTCCATCGCTAATGGCGTTATTACCACGCCAGCACCTCCGACATTACAGGTGTACCATCCACTTGAACTAAACTGCCATTATTCCCCACCCTCCCCCAGATCCAACTGAGATCTATCCTTTCTCCTCCCTTATTCATTCTGTACTTTGTTGCCAGCTGATCTTTCCAAATACTTGGGTTTCCATGTCCTCCCATTGTAAATTCTTTCAGTGGCTTTCCACCAATCTTAAGTTAAAGACAGTACCCAAATTTGCCTAAAGGTCCCACAAAGTCTGGCTTCCCTTTTTGCCAGTCTCATCATGTGGAAGGGCCACTCTCTTTTTCTTACTGGCAAGCACACTAGCCTTTTTTGGCTCTCTTGTTTGCATGTTGCTTTATACCACAGGGCCTTCTCTATGTCTTCTTCCTGGGTGCCCCCTCCACCCTACCCTATGCCCTGTTCTAATCCTGTGCTTCTCAGGTTCCTCGCATGGGAGACATTTGCTGGGCTCCTTGACTCAGTCAAGCCTCCTTTGATGGACAGTCACCCCTTCTGTATCACTCAGCCTAGGAACTTTGTTTCCTGGTTTGTGTGATCACAGCATGGCCTCTCTCCTCCATTGGACCCTATGTTTTGGGGGCAGGCATCTTATTTATCCATCATTTTTCAGACTTCACCCAGAGCTTGGTGAATGTTTGTTGAATGAATGAAGTGATGAATAAGCACTAAAGCTCAGTCTCTAAGCAGGCTTTTACCTATCAATTACTGATCATCTCCTCAGTGTCTCATCTTCTCACTGCACCTTTCCACCGGTCTGTTTACTCCGTTTTCTGTGTCTATATATATGTTTTAAGTATTACAATGACACATGAACCAATTTCTGCTGCTTGATCTAGTAGAGTTTGCTAAAGACATGTGCAAAAAAGACATGTGCATGTGCAAATAAAGACTGTGGAAGAAACAAGGCCGGGAACCTACCCTCAGCTAGTCCTTTTTTGTTTCCTTACTCTGTTCTTCTCTGCCATAGACCAGAGCAGCTAGCCTCTGCCCAGGCTTCACAGAAAATCTTTTGTGGTATGCTTTTCTCTCCCCACTCTTCAGCAGACTTTAAAAATTTTTAAACACGTGAATTGAACAGTGTTAAATAAAGTGGCTATAATAGAGGTAATATAGAGACCAGAGAATTTTTGTTCAAAGTACTTGTGGTGGTTGATAATTTAACTAAATAGATTTTTAAGTGATATATTGCTCTCATTTTAAAACCTCCTTGGGTTAGGGATAGAGTTCTTAGATATAGAACTGAAAACGTGATCTATAGAAGAAGATAAAATCAATAAATTGGATTTTATCAAAAGCAAAACAGTTTGCACTATGGAAGGAACCATGAAGAAAATTTCAAAGAAATAAGCAACAGACTGGAAGAAAATATTTATGTATCATATAAATTATATCATATATATATATATATATATATATATATCCTATATTATAGAATTGGTAAGAAATTATACAAGTCCTTATGAGGGACTTGTACCTAGAATATATAAAGAGCTCTTATGACTCAATAATAAGAGTATATGCAGCCCAATTGAAAAATGAGCAAAACACTTGAGCATTTGTTTTACCAAATAAGATATATGAATGGCTGACAAGCACATCAAAAATGCTTAACGTCATACGTTATTAGGAAAATGCCAATTAAATCATTGAGATACTGCTTCATAGACATTAGAAGGAATGTAATAAAAAAGACAGACATGCTAAGTGTCAGTGCTGGTGTGGGAAAACTAAAACCTACATGTATTCATGGTGGGAGGGTAAAAAATGTTCTGCCACTTTAGAAAAAAGGTACAAAATTTCTTAAAAGGTTAAACAGAAATTTACCAAACAACCTAGGACTTTTGCTCCTACAGATCCAACCAAGAGAAATGAAAGCATATGTCTGTGCCAAGACTTGTGTGTGAAGGTTTGTAGAAGTATGTTCATAGAAGCATTGTACATTAATAGCCAAAAACTTGAAACCATGCAGTTGTTCATAAACTGATTGAACGTATGGACAAAATGTGACATAGCCACACAACAGGATACTTTTCAGCAATAAAAGGAAATAAATTACTGATACACATTACAGCATTCGTTAACCTAAAAAACATGCTAAATCAAAAAGCCTGGCACAGGGGCACCTGGGTAGCTCATTCAGTTGGGTGTCTGCCTTCAGCTCAGGTCATGATCCCAGGGTCCTGGGATTGAGTCCCCGGTTGGGCTCTCTGCTCAGCGGGGAGCCTGCTTCTCCCTCTCTCTGCTCCTTCCCCCTGCTCATGCTCACTCACACACACTCTCTCTCTCTCTCAAATAAAATCTTTAAAAGAAACTGGCACAAAAGATCCTATATTGTATGATTTTTTTTTTTTAGATATAAAATGTTCAGAAAAAGCAAATCTGTAGAGATAGAATGTAGATTAGCAGTCGCTTGGGGAAGAGTGAGGTTGAAGGGAGGAATAACTACCAATAGGCCTGGGGAACCTGAAGGAATGAAATACTCTAGAACTGGATCATAATGATGGTCATACAACTTGGGAAGCTGATTAAAACAATAATATATTAACCCTTTAAAAGTACATTTCTGACCTCACAGCTTCTAATTATGTCTTTCTGAGCATAACCCATAATGACTTGTCTGTTGTCCATCCACATTAGTGTGATGCCTTCTGTGTGGCATTCGAGGCCCCCTGTTAACATATAGTCAAGGTTCTCCATTCATTGTAATCAGATTTCTTGGTTGGCATGCGCCCAAAGATTTAATTATCTGAATTTAAGACCAATCCTAATATAGTCATCATCCTGAGTCCCCTCGGAACTGGGACCGGTGTCCTCCTTGATGATTTCATACCCCTCTGCGTATCTCATTGCACACAAGACCCTGAATTAGAATTAACTACTGCTGTAGTCCCCACTAGCTGGTAAGCTTATCCCCAGAACTTAGCTCAGGGCCTGACTCTAGTGTTGTTCAACAGGTATTTATTGACTAGATAAAAGAATGAGTGAAAACAAAATACTTCCTATTCACGGGACAGTGTCTGAATAAGTAAAACCTCTGTTCTGTGAGTCTTTTTTCTACTGTTCTGTTGCTGATCGTCTCATTTTAATTGGCACATTCTCTATTTAGGTAATTTTATAGCTTCAGTCAGTTCTTGATCTATGTATTGTTAATGCAGGTTAACACTTGAAGGGTCATCTCACAGGGTCATCTTCATTTTGCCATTTCTAACCTAAAATTTAATGTGATAGCAGTGTGTGTGTGTAAATACACACAGTGCCATTTACCTATACCATCTGTCTGTCTCCAGATTTTCATTTTTCAGATGTTGTGGAGGGTAAGTGTGAGTGAATTGTAGATACTTGCCACATACCTACTGTGACTAGACCCTAGAAACTCTGTAATCCAGAAAGGATAAGCCATTGTATCTTACTCTGCTGGGATAGGAGAAACCATTATTGTCGTGGATAGTGAAGTCACGTTGTTCCATATAATCGTAGAGGACTCTAAAGTTTGAGTTCTACATTTGAAGTGTAAGGATCTTTCTTGGGAAAATCAACAGAAGTCATTCAGAGGAGGAAAAAAAAATACAGAGTATCTTTAAAAAAAAAGGACAAACCATTCCTGGCAAACAGGGACCCTGATGTGTCATTTGAAAATGAAGTTTGTTTCTAGACTAGAAAGTCCCCTACAGGATTAACAATATATGGGGATTTGTATCTAATAAAGGTTGCATTTCAAACCAGGGGTAAAAGATGAATTATTTAGTAAATATTTTATGGAGAATTAGATATCCATCTGGGAAAGAAAAAAAAAAAGTTAAGCTATACTTTAAGCTAATAGAATCCCTTCACCATCACCCCACACAGGAAAGCATGGACATTTTATTTTAAATGATTTTACAAATGAGGAATTTCTGAGTGCCATATAAAACCCAAAAGCCATAAGAAAAGATGGAAATTTTTTCAGTTTTATAAAACAGATATGAAATTCTGCTTAGAAATAACAATACACACAAAAAAAGAAGTAGCAATACAAAGAAAGTAAAAAGAAAAACTAGAGAAAAACATTTGCAACTCATATCCCAGACACAGGAAGAGCTTCTAAAATGCAATTAAAACCCTGTAACTAAAGGGAAGTTGAACAAAGAATAATTTCACAGACAAAAAGTAAGTACAGATATCAAGCATATGAAAAAGGTGCTCAAATTCACTTATTTTAAGAAAAATATAGGGGTGCCTGGCTGGCTCAGTCAGGGGAGTGTGCAACTCTTAATCTTGGGATTATAAATTCAAGCTCCATGTTGCGTGTAGAGATTAATTAAAAATAAAATCTTAAAAATATACAAATTAAAATGATAATGAGATATCTTCTTATCCCTTTTTTTTTAAGGTCTTATTTGTTAGAGAAAGAGAGAGTGAGAGCAAGCACAAGCAGGGGGAGTGGCAGGCAGAGGGAGAAGCAGGCTCCCAGCTGAGCAAGGAGCCCAGTGCAGGACTTGATCCCAGAACTCTGGGATTAGGACCTGAGCTGAAGGCAGACAGTTAACTGACCGAGCCACTCAGGCATCCCTAAGGAGATACCTTTTTAACATACCAATTGACAAAGTTTAAGCAGAGAACTGTCTGGGAAAGAAGCAATGTCATACATGTCTGGTAGGAATGTAAATTACTACCAACTCTATAGACATTTGGGAATATTTGTGAATCTTTAAAATGTAAGCAGGTAATTCCATGTCTAGGAATTTTTAACCTGTAGATGAAGGGCACAGTAGATGTATTAAATGTATGAGGTTATTCATTATAGCATTGTCTGTAATAAGAAAAGACTATGAACAAAGAACTGGGTGAGAACATGACACACCCAACTAATGGAGTACTTCGGAACTGTTGAGAAATAAACTGGCTTTATATGAAAGAACAGTATATCAGAGTTACAGTGTAAGGTCAAGATAGAAAATTGCAGAGAGCTGTGTTTGTATGTACCGATCGTGTAAAATGGGGGGAAAAAAACAATATGCGTTCCTGTGTGCACACACACACAAGTTCGTGTTAGTGTTTGCACAGACTGTAGCAGGACATTGAAGAATCAGTAGCAATCCGTGTCTTTAGGAAAAGCAATGGGACTGCATGGAGGGGATTGGAGAAAGACTTACTATTCAATATATTGCTTTTGGTAGAATTGAAATATCACGTGATTTACACATTACTCAAAAGTAAATGATTTAGAAATAAATGTTTTTCCTTTGCTTTAAAGGCATTTTCTGCTCTCCTTTCAGGGTGGAATGTTGCCCTGGATTCCCATCTGCTGTTTTGTCGGGTTATTCTGCAGATGGAGAGCGAGTTCTTGCAGCTCATCTCTGGTTTTGTTTTCCAGGACTTTGCTGGCTCTAGGATGTCATGTGGGTATATCAGACGAACATGCTGAAGAAAAGGTGAAAAAAATGAAGCTGCCTAAGAAGTAAGTTGAATGTCTAAGCAATATTAGCTAGCCTCTGCGTTGATCCTATCATGTATTCAATTACTTGGGTGCAAATGGATTTTCCAGTCTATTTGCACCCAAAGAACTCTTGATGGATACGTATATGACTTGCCCAGAGAGGAAATGAAGCTCAGAAAATCTTGGGAGTATGTTATAAAAAGTGTGTTATTTTCCTTGCTTGTAGGTATGTGTGAACACTTTGGTGCCCATAACCCTAACTGCTGGTATCTGGTTTTCCACTTTGCACCAAAAGATGTTTTTATAATTTAATTTGATTTTTTAAAGATCTATTTATTTGAGATGGGGGGGGGAGAGAGAGAGAGGATGCATTTGGGAGTGAGAGACAAAGGAGAGGGAAAGAGAGAACCTTAAGTAGGTACCATGCCCACCACAGAGCCTGACGTGGGGCTTGATCTCACAACCCTGAGATCACGACCTGAGCTGAAACTGAGTCAGATACTTAACTGATTGTATCACCCAGGCACCCCTAATTTCATTTGTTTTTTACCAAAAAGCAAATTTCAGGAAGAGTTATGAAATTGGTATTATTATCCCCATCTTAAGTTGCATAAACTGAGGCCATGAATGCTATAGGGGTGATTTTGCCTCCTGGGCTATAGCCTCTGTCTGTGATCCTGTTGAACTTCTCAAAACTTCAGGTTTGTTAGTGGCTAACAGGTGATATGTCTTTTGGGTATTAAATGAGTAAGTGCTCAATGAATGAGTGCTGTTTCATGTTATTATTTTTGTTTTGTTTTCATTTCCAAGGCCTATGCCTTATAGATGGCAGGTCTGGCCATGTGTTAAGTTCTATCAGGAGCATAAAGCAAAAGAGCCACCCCATACTCTCCATCAGTCACCCTGGCCTCAAGTTACCCCTGATAAACATAAAATCAAACTAGAAATCGTGAGCTTGCCCTGCAGATGCCAATTCAGGCAAGCCCCCTAGTTCAGTAAACACTGCTACTCAAGTGTTCCCTTAAAAAAATGTGTGAGAGCTATGTTATTACCTAGCACATTTTTAGGTTCTAGAAGTTTTCCTCAGAAGTTTAAGCACATCCATTGGATGCTGTTTTATGGCATTTTCACATATTTACATTTTGAAATGACACTTCTGTGTCAATTTTCAGTGTCACTAATAAAAGCAGATCTGCAGTGATTAGGTATGTACTATCATCTATTTAAAACCACATATAAACCTTGATAAGTATTTTTTTCCATCATTTTTTTTCTCTTTGAATTGTATTTCCAATCCACATAATCCTTCACACAATGTTACTCTATTAAGATATGTTTTGATTGATCACTCTGTCATACTTCTTTATAACTAAAACTAAGTTGGTTTTTTGTTTTGCTTTGTTTTCTGCGATCACAGTCAGTAAACATTGATGTTTTTCTTCTAAGGTATTACAATTAATTTGGTAAACAAGTGCTCAACATAAATTCATTTTTGATTAAAAAAATCAATGTAAAAATAAGATTTTATGGAAAATAGTGCATAATAAAATGGATTCAGCTATTCTTTTTCCATCTATATCATATACCCATGTATAAACATTTATTGATAAAAGAGACAAGTTCTGGGTCATTTGCATTCTTTGTTTACGTAAATAAATAAGTTTTTCTTTAAAAATCATTCAGTTTAAAGGAAAAAAAAATCTGTTGAAAGAATGAAAGAAAGAAAACAAAATCGTTCAGTTCAGTGAACTGAAACTTAATAGTGGTCCATCCTCAGAAATCGTGTTTGATGACCTATCACTTGATGACTCAGTCATGTCCTTCCTTTTTCAGCTTTTTTAAAGCAAAAACTTAGAAACTACCTTACTTAGGAAAGAATTTTTTAGCTTTTTATTAAAATCACTTACTTGGATGCCTGGGTGGCTCAAGTCAGTGAAGCGCCTGTCTTCAGCTCAGGTCATGATACTGGGGTCCTGGAATGCAGCCCCTCATCAGGCTCCCTGCTCAGTGGAAAGACTGCTTCTCCCTCTGCCTGCTGCTCTCCCTGTTTGTGCTTTCTCTCTCTTGCTCTCTCTCTGTCTCTGTCAAATAAATACATCTTAAAAAAAATAAAATCACTTATTATCTTGGTTTTTTGGTAATTATATCATAAAGGCATTATTAAAATGAAAAGGAACAACCAAAACTAGTAGTTACATCTGTTACTCATTTACTTTGAAGATAGCTTACTTAACCTGATGTATGTAAGGATAAGAAGATAGAACTATTAATTTCAGATTACCTTTGACAGCATCATATATTTAAGAAGCTATTATTATCATGTGCTCCGTGTGTGTATCTTGTCAAAATTTGGGGGCAAAGTAGTCAGTCTGAAAAGTATGAAAACATACTGTAGGATTCCATCTATATGACATTCTGGAAGAGGCAACACTATAGAGTCATTGAAAGTATCAGTGGTTGCCAGGGGTTGAGAAGGAGGAAGAGGTGATTGGTCAGAGCCCAGAGGATTTTTAGGACAAAGAAAGTATTGTGTATGACACTATAATGACTAGATAGTGTCATTATACATTTATCTAAACCCATGAAATGTACAATGCCTGATATAAGCCAGGGTCTTTGGATGGTAAAGATGTCGCAGTGTAGGTTCATGAATTGTAACAAATGTACCCCTTTGTTTGGAGAATGTTGATAATGGGGAAAGCTGTGTATGTGGAGGCAGAGGCCACTGTATCTTCATCTCAATTCTGCCGTGAACATAAAACTGTTCCAAAAAATAGTCCAAAAAAATAACCAAAACCCCCACCCCCGGTCAGAATTTAGCTTATTCAGTTCATGGAATTCATTTGCCATAAAATCTAATTGGTAAAAGCAGTTTTCTCTGTGAAAGCCACCAGTTTAAATAAAATTATCATTGGTTGGAAAACATTAGGTTTCTTTATTTTGTTGCGGTAAATGGGTTAATGTTTATTCCTATGATAGCCACCTCAATTCTGATATCTAAATCTGAGACAAATAGAAACCAAATGATTGACCAATGGATACACAGAACATAGAGTTTGCAATAAGTTAGTCTTATTGAGGGATGGATTAAAGTCCTCTGCCTTTGTAATTTTTTACTGATGCCTTTTATTTGTGTTGCTTTTAGCAGTTCTGCATTACTTGAAAGTAGATGGGGAAATGGACACAATGATGTCATTAAATGAAAACTGTTCACACCTATTGGAAATCTATACTACATCTCAATTTTTCATGAGATACCATCTCATTTATTGGCAAAAATTAAGAAATTAGGTAATAACAAAGATTGGTATGGGTGTAGATCCCCACAAGTCTTAAAGGTTGGAGTGTGTTTACAATCATTTTTAAAGCAGTTGGCATAATTGTATAAAATTAAACATTTGCACATCTTGGTACCCAGCAATCACTCCTAGAGATATGCCCTAGAGAAAGTCCACACCAACAAACATGAAAGCCATTGTTTTAGAAGTATTATCTGTAATAGCATAAAATAAGGGAGAGAATAGGAGAAATACTATTCAGTAGGAAGATGGATTAAGTTGGATATAGTCACATAATAAAATTAATGAATTATAGTAATAAATGGCAACATAGATGAACCTTAAAAAATAATGTTGAAGATGTAGGAAAATATACCCCACATGGCTATATAAAGTGTAATACTATCTTTAAGACTGAAAAACAAGTAAAACATACTTATATAATATGTGTGTGTGTGTGTGTGTATCTATGTGAGGAACACACAGATAGGTACAGTGGTTTTAATAATATTCTAATTCTTAATATGGTGGTGGATTAATGGAATTCACTTTATTATAATGCTTTAAAGCATATTCTTTTGTTTGTGTCAAGAATAATTATTTTTAAAAGTAAAAATATGACAGAGACAAATCCAAGTACATCAGTAATCACAATAAGAGCAAATGGATTTATTTTTTCAGGTAAGATACAGAGATTGTCAGATTGGATTAAAAAAGATAACTCATGTTTTACACACCCCACAAAAATAATACTCAGCTGTGGGTAATTTTAGAATGAGTAAATTTAGAAAAATGAAACTATTCTATGATGCAGCAATTGCACTACTAGGTATTTACCCAAAGAATATAAAAGTGCTAATTCAAAAAATACATGCACCCTGATGTTTATAGGAGCATTATCTATAGTAGTCAAATTATAGAAACAATCCAAGTGTCCATCAAATGATGAGTGGATAAAGAAAATGCTGCGGCGCCTGGGTGGCTCAGTGGGTTAAAGCCTCTGCCTTCGGCTCAGGTCATGATCCCAGGGTCCTGGGATCGAGCCCCACATCAGGCTCTCTGCTCAGCGAGGAGCCTGTTTCCCCCTCTCTCTCTGCCTGCCTCTCTGCCTACTTGTGATCTCTGTCTGTCAAGTGAATAAATTAAAAAAAAATCTTTAAAAAAAAAAAGAAAATGCAGTGTTTATATGCAATGGAATATTACTCAGCCAAAAAAAAAAAAAAGAATGAAATCTTGCCATTTGCCACAGCATAGATAGAACTGGAGAGTATTATCCCATGTGAAATAAGTCAGCCAAAGAAAGACAAATACCATATGATTTCACTCATGTGGAATTTAAGAAAGAAAACAAGTGAGTTGGCAGGATGCAGCCAAAGAAACACATTTTGGTCCATCAACACCCGGAGTACTGCGGTGGAAGCTTAGTCATGAGAGCTTCGGGAGGATTTTGGGAAAGAGGTAAATAAGAATTTCAAACAGTCTTGGATCTGCTCAGCAGAAAGTCCACTCACAAGCCTTTGGGATTGATATGAACTACCCATCCCCCTACCAGGTCCATGGGCACCCCCAGCTCCCAAGTGTTAAATCTCTACTTCCCCCAACTCTGCCATCTGTGTGTATGCTCCAGAGTATGTCCAGAAAGGCAAGCTTCAGGAAATGGGGAGCATGCTCAGAACATAGACCACACTTGGTGGGCAAGGGAGAATCCCACAAACGAGATATAGCTCACACCTCTGAAAATTAAAACAAACAAACAAACAAAAAAACAAAAAAAACCTCTAACAACCTGCCTAGCAAACTGTAAGAACCAGAGAAGATGCAGAGCTAATCAAGAGGGTCTTGGCTACTTCAAAGGCAAAAGCAAAAATGCATGCCTAAAAGTAATATGAAAAATCAAGGAAATAGATCATCATTAAAAGAAAATAATTTTCCAGCAACCAAGCTCAAAGAGTCCCAGTCTGAATTATAGTCTGAGGAAGAATTCATCAAAATACCTGTTGTGAAGAAATTCAACAAGCTACAAGAAAACTCAGAAAGACAATCCAGTGAAATCAGGAGTAAAGTTAATGAACACAAGGAGCTTGTTACCAAAGCAATTGAAATTCTAAAAAGGAACCAAATGGAAATACTGGACCTGAAGAGTTCAGTTAATGAGGTGAAGAATGTAGAGAAGAAGATCTGTCTCAGCAGATCGGGTGGAGAAAGAATAACGGCTTGGAGGTTATGAATATAGAATTAATACAGTTAGAAGAGGAGCAGGAGCTAAGTTTAAAAAGAGTAAAGAAACCCTAAAAAAGCACTCAGATTCTGTCAGAAAAGCAAATATCTGAATGATCAGGCTCTAAAAGGAGAAGGGGCAGAGTTTGTTTTAAGAAATAATAGCCAAGAACTTCCCAAACCCTGGGAAAGACTTGGATGTAAAAGCCCATGAAGCTAATGGCATACCCTGTTATCCCAGTGTAAAAAGACCTTCTCTAAGACACATTTTAATGAAACTGTCAAAAATCAACCATAAAGAATCTCAAAGCCAGGGAGAGAAGAAAGTACTTGACAAAGGAACCCCCATTAGGCCTGAGCAGATTTCTCAACAGAAACTCTGACAGGCCAGGAGAGAGTGGAATGATGTATTCAATGTGTTGAAAGATAAAAATTGCCAGCCAAGAGTAATCTATCTGGCAAACTTATTCTTCAGATATGAAAGAGAAATAAAGGCTTCCCCAGACAAAAGCTGAGGGGGCTTCACTACCTCTAGACCTGCCATGCAAGAAATGCTGAAAGGAATTCTTGATGCTGAAATGGGAAAGACGCAAACCCAGGAATATAGCAGCATGTGAAAGCTAATGGCACACTGGTAATGTAGAAAAATCAGTCAGACTTAGAGAACTCTAACACTACTTTCAGATAGTGTGTTAACCATGCAACTATAGTATGGAATTTAAAGTAGAAGAGTAAAGAGAACTAAAGCCACTTGGGTGCCTGGGTGGCTCAGTTAAGTGTCTGACTCTTGATTTCAGCTCAGGTCATGATCTCAGGATCGTGAGATCAAGTTCTAGGTTGGGCTCCCTACTCAGCACAGAGTTACTAAGTTCTTACATATCAACGATTAGTCTAAATGTACATGGATTGAATTTCCCAATCAAAAGGCACAGAATGGCTGGATGGAAAAAAATGTTCAACTATATGCTGCCTATAAGAGACCCATTTCAGATGTAAGGGTTAGCATAGATTAAAAATGTCATTTGAATTATATGCTGCATTTCCTATTTGAGAATAGGCTATTTTGTGTATTAGGGTCTTTTTTATGTATAATACACATTTCATTAAAAATCTTTAAGGACTTTTGTGGAATGTGTGATTCATTGTAGTTCTTTTCCCCCTTTCTTCTTATTCTTCCTCAAAATAAACAAGCAGGCAATTGAAGAGTGTAACATATTATCCTCAATTCCTAAGTTCATAAATCTTCCTGCATCTATTGTAAAATGAACCTCTTGACCCACTGCATAGTTTGATGAACACAGAGTCCATTTACTATAGGGACTAAGAAGAATGCAGTAGAAAGAATCCACTTCTGACAGCTGGTGATTGCCAATTTCTAATATGCCTGAGTAATTGAGATATAAGAGCAGAACAGAATTATAGGTTTAAATGAAAAAAAAGAAAAGTCCGGGTTGGATCAGTGGGTTAAGCATCTGCCTTCGGCTCAGGTCATGATCCAGGGTCCTGGGATCGAGCCCCGCATCAGACTCCCTGCTCAAGCAGTGAGTCTGCTTCTTCCTGTTCCTCTACCTCTTCCTCTGGCTTGTGCTGTCCCTCTCTCAAGTAAACAAAATCTTTTTTAAAAAAATAAATGAAAAAAATCCTTGTCTGAATACCAATGCTATTTATTAAAACTTTTCTTTAGCATATATCTGTGTTATTAAAACAACACGGAGCATAGTAGATCAGGAACTGGTTGCCTGTATTTATCACTGGGAAGTAACAGGTAGTGTTGAATTATGATTTGGTAGTGTTTAGAGTTGTCTGAGAGGTCTTTAAATTCAGTGGTAAATTCCCTCTGTTCACCATCACCTTCTTAACATGAATGCTTTGAAGTCCCTGCTAGTGATGGGAAGTGGAGGCATGGGTGGTGCCTCAGGCATATAGGGGCACATAAAAAGCAAGAGTAATATTCTCAATGCATATAGATCTATATAAGTGGCTTTCTAAGTTGAAGGCTTGGATGCTGAATGTGTTGGCTCATGATATAGATATAGAGATAGAGATATACTGTTTATATAGGCATAGCACATGTACCAAATTCAGTTAATGTCAATATTTACTTCAGTGAAAGATGGTGTTACAAATACAGTTAGATTTTTTCTTTAATGATGAAGCACTGTGATCATGAAGGAAAAAAAAACATCTTTATATACTTCTTTAATGTGTAATGAGTAAATTTCACAAACTGCAAATTTAAAAATGTGCTAATATGTAATGTTCTTTATTTTTTCTGATCAGGTTTAATTTCATATTTAAGCCCCATGGACCTTGCATCACAATGAAGCTTAGTATTAGAAACTTAATCCTAGTCTGTTGAGTGCAAACTCTGTTAAAATTAATGTTGTCTGTGTTTATTTTCACCTTTAAGTTTTAATTCAGATGTCTTCTCAAATCATTCTTTCTTCAGCTCTTTAAGATTATTCCCTATTTAATAAAAAAAAAAAAGTTTGCTCCCTATTTAAAATTGTACATTTCCCCATGCACCCTTTTCTCCTTTATTTTTCCCCACAGCACTTGCATCTTCTAACATACTGTTGTTCTACACTTACTATGTTTATTGCCTGATTCTGCATCAGACATAATTCCTATAAAGATAGACTTTTTTGTCCATGTTATTTAATGATTATATCAGTAGTTCCTAGAATAGGGCCTAAAACATTCTAGCACTGAATGAGTATTTGTTGTTGAATTTGAATTCAGTGTCTGCCTCCCTCTTACCACTGGGGCTACCTATGTTTGGTACACTCACCGTTGGGGAGGAGACATTGGACATTGGATCCATGGTCCATCTCCTTTGATTTTGCTCTCATGACTGAATTAATGTCAAAGAAAATCAGAGCTGGACAGAAGTTAAAAGTATAGAGGCAAATTTTATTCAGGAACTATTGCAATAGGGGAAGAGAGACCTCTGTATCAAACTGAACCCCATTTGGAATCCAACGAGGATGAGTGAGGATTTATTGCCAAGGAGAAGCATGAGAAGTGCTGGTGGGCAGTGGATAGAAGATTACTACTAGGAAACATCAAGGAGAAGGGGGTCCTGCAAAACCAATTTGATAGGATTCTTGCTGAAGGTAGACTCGGTGATAAGATATCAAGAAAGGGAGAAGAAGAATGTGATCCAGTATCAAGGGTGGAGGGTTTTCCTTAAACTGATCCAGTAGGGTTCTTGCTAAAATGGAACTAATTAGGACAAGGACAGAGCCCAAGGTCAGAGTCCCAGTCTCAAAGAGGGCTCAGAGGAGCCTGATTCAAGTTTGGTCAGAGGGAGTGTCTTTGTCAATTACCTTCATTCATTGCTGCTGGCATCTTATGGGATGCCTGTCTTCCCAACTGGTCTTTGGTAATGGGTCTACACAGTGTGTTTCTTCTTCTCATTTCTGTGAGTACTCTAGGTGGTTGCTCTTCTTTTAGCTTCCTTTATAGGCTTAAAGGAAGGCTTTTAGGGAGTGCCAGAAACCTAAGAATACTCTTTCTGGCAATTTGGGTATTGCAGTCTGTGGGGAGAGGGCTTAGGGAGTGTCACCTGTCAGCCTAGATTGGGTTGGTTGCCATGTCTATTTTCTGAAGTTGTGCCATGCAAGGGAAGTGTTGGGTGTGGGAGATTTTAGGACCTAGGATTTTCCTCAGTGTGCTCTGGGAAGCAAGACAGAAGTTCACCTTGGCGCTGGGATCTACCTGGTCTCTACTTGGGTAAGTGTCAGGGAGCTTTGGCCTCCCTCCAGCTCCCCTGTCCTCTAGGCTCTGGAACTGTCTGGGCAGGAGAAGCAGTCTTTATCTGGTTTTCTTCAAGTCTCAGGACATCTGGGCTTGCTTTTTTGATATTCAAAAGCATAACTTTTAATATCAGAAGGCCTTTTATCTGAAAGACTAATGTCTCTGCAGTGAATTTTCAAAGCCTGTATTAAAAATCCAAAAGCCGGGACGCCTGGGTGGCTCAGTTGGTTAAGCGGCTGCCTTCGGCTCAGGTCATGATCCCAGCGTCCTGGGATCGAGTCCCACATCGGGCTCCTTGCTCGGCAGGGAGCCTGCTTCTCCCTCTGCCTCTGCCTGACTCTCTGTCTGCCTGTGCTCGCTCGCGCTCTCTCTCTCTCTCTCTCTAACTAATAAATAAATTAAAAAAAAAAAATCCAAAAGCCAAGTATGGCTTTCTTTGGTCTTTCTCTTGAGATGACCCGTCTTTGGGGCATTGGATACCTTGTGGTTTTGTTTCAAAGGGCCTGTGGGGTAGTGGAAGGGCTTGGAGTAAAAATAAGTTGATAAAAGAGGAATTGGGTGGGGTGGGGTAGGGAGGCCTCCCAGGCACATCATCTTACTACATTTACTTAAAAACAAAGAAGTGAAGCAGTGGAAAAAATATATCCCTTGTCTGTTTCCTTTCTAATCTCTACATTGAAATTAATTCTCCAGTATTTGTTTTCCCAAGAAGGGTTTTTGAATCATCTCTCTATTCTTTCTGTGGAAATGCCAGCCCCGTATGCATTTTTAGTAGATGTGCTTCCAGCAAAACTTCCTTAATATCTCTGGTGTGCAGTCATCTGAGATTTCCCCATTGGTTCCAAGGTACTTGAAGGGCTGTTTGGTTTAGAAATTTACACCTAACATCCACTGAACTTGGACATAATCTTTTCATGTTTATTGCACATTTTTCACAGCATGATGACTTCCAAGCTTCATTTAGCCTGATTCCTACCACATAAGTAAACTTGAGAGGTGGGAGAAACTAGAAAAAAAAAGGAAGAGGTTCTTCTGCTTAGTGTTTCTTATTCTGCCATGTTTTTTGTACACCACTTTAACTGCCCCTTCAGTGATATTATACTGCATACTTTTTTCTTTTTTTTTTAAGATTTTGTTTATTTATTTGACAGACAGAGATCACAAGTAAGCAGAGAGGCAGGCAGAGAGAGAGAGGAAGGGAAGCAGGCTCCCTGCTGAGCAGAGAGCCCGATATGGGGCTCTATCCCAGGACCCTGAGATCATGACTGGAGCTGAAGGCAGAGGCTTTAACCCACTGAGCCACCCAGGTGCCCCTGCACAATTTTTTCAAAGGCTCATTTAGAATACCTGCTTAGGGAAAATGTGGTTCAGGTGGGAATGAAGCACAAAACTGAATTGCTGCTTAGCGTGACAACTCATCAGGGGGGCCAAGTGCCATCAAGTTTTTGTTCACATCTTTGGTAATTTGATGCAGATGAAACTGGCGGTTTACCGGTTATGTTTTGTTTTGTTTTTCTAGGGAAAAGGGTACTTTAAAAAAGAAACTGAAGCCCAGTATATATGATTTATTAATCTTGCTGTTTTATTTTAATTATTCGATTATATGCTACATCAGAGTAAATTGAAAGCTAATAACTGCAAAAGAATTTGGATACCTTGGAAAGGGAGTATATTGAATATATTTCATATATATATATTCCTCATAAGCTAAATTTCAGGATGACTGATGGAATGGGGACTTTGTATATTAAGGTAAAGAAGTTAGCTGCTAAACAGCTAGGTTGCAGGAGAAAGATATCTATTGACTAATTCTGGTAGAATTTTCCCAGGAAGCTCAAGAAAGTAGAATAACACATGGATGTCTTTAACATGAACTTTATGTACTTTGTATTAATTTAATTACTACTGATATGACTTGTCCCTATTATTTAGGCTATGAAATTCTACTCCCAAGAACTGGTATAGCAGTCTTTCTTTAATTTCTTTTAACTTTCTGGAAATTAATCTGAAACTTCACTTGAATCCACGTAGCTTATAAGGCTTATGTCAATCACAGTTTACTCCAAAAGCTTGGCTTTTTGTTCTTTTTCAACCATGAGAAGATAATATTTCCCACTAGCAGTTGGTTAGTTCATCTTTTTGTACCTAATTAGATTATATTGTTAAGGTAAAGTGGACAAGTGGACATTATTTGCCAAAATTTATTTATGATCTTTAAAAAAAATCCCATTTTGTTATAATGGTTTGATTCTTACTTTGTCAGCATATACTACAAACAGATAAAGTTTTATAAATCATTGTTGATACTGATTAATATTGGTTAGGCATTCATGATGTCAGCACTTTTATCAAATACAGTAGGTTGAAGTCTGTGAATTTCGAAGATACTTGTATTTTACTGTCGATGATTTGAAGGACAACAGTATGGAAATAAGGTTCGGGTGAAACGGGAGTTAGTAACTTTGATTTGGATGGGATCATTAGCCACTTAAAAGAATCATTTGAAGCTTTAAATCCTTTCTTGCACAGGGTTATTTAGAAAAGTAAAATGATTTATAGTCTATGTCTGACAGAGAGCATGAACTAATTAATTATTGTGCTGTGTTAAATCAACAGATGCAAATACACCTCCATGGGTTTTCCTTGTGATCACAGATTAAAGCAGCTATAGTAGATACTCCATATAAGAAGGGGAGAATTTAGAAAATCAAGGGAAATGCTTAGGGTTCTATATTATCCAGCTTTACACGTTGGCAGAACTTATCTATAATTTTGGACTTGGAAGGACCTCCTTCCCATCCTCCACCTTTCAAACACACCCCCCTATTCCGTATGAGGTATTGCTGGGATGTCTACCATTAGAACTGGTTGTAAGAGAGTATTTTTCCTCTCTTCAAATGCACACATTGCTCATTAAGATGGTTTCGGCTCTAATCAAGTTGCTATTGAAAAATGAGAGAAGAAAGAATGTGTGCTCTTGGGCTACCCCGTGCTGTGCAAATGTGGGGAAATCAGGAGGGGAGGGTAGGACAGGAATATGGGACAAGCAGAGATAGGAAGATGGGACAGTAGAGAAGACTGAGTTCTTTGTCATTGCTCGTAATGTTGCTTCCAACAAGTCATATTAGGCATCTGGGTGGCTCAGTGGGTTAAGCCGCTGCCTTCGGCTCAGGTCATGATCTCAGGGTCCTGGGATCGAGTCCCGCATTGGGCTCTCTGCTCAGCAGGGAAGTCTGCTTCCTCCTCTCTCTCTGCCTGCTTCTCTGCCTACTTGTGATTTCCGTCTGTCAAATAAATAAATAAAATCTTAAAAAAAAAAGTTTAAAAAAAAATAAAAAAGAAATTAGATTCTGCCAGCTTGATCATTTGTCAGTGCCTTGGAAATGTATTGGAAGCTCTTTCTTGAAAAAAATATTTTGTGAAAGAGAACTTGTATATGGGCTGTGCTTACAGTTTATAGATTTATCTATTTATAATCAGAATTCTTTAACATACAGCGATTTATATGAGCAATTAAAAAATCCCATGTGGGACGCCTTGGGTAGTTCAGTTGGTTAAGCATCTGCCTTCTGTTGAGATCATGATCTTGGGGTACTGGAATCGAGTCCCACATTAGGCTCCTTGCTCAGCCGGAGCCTGCTTCTCCCTCTCCTCTGCCTGCTGCTCCCTCTGCTTATGCTCTCTCTCTGACAAATAAATACAATCATTAAAAAGAAAAATAAGTAAAAAAATCCCATGTGGCTTCGTTATAAAACATTTTTTAAAAAATTTAAAAATATTGTTAATTACCCAAATGTGCAGAGTTTTGATTTAAAACAGAACAAAATTTCTCATCTATAAATGTAGCTTGTGATGTAAATTGAATGACATAAGGCTGTAATTAGACATAATTGTTACAATTGCTACACTAATCTAGTCCACTTAAACAAAACAAAATATTTCTGATACTTTTGTCTATAGATAAATGATTTATAAAATGAGATGTCTTATAATAAAAATAGTAACTAAGGCGATCTCAACTTTATTCTTGCTTAAAAATTATTTATTGCTGTAACACATCGATTCATTCAACATATTTTTATTGAATGCCTACCAGAGATCAGACATTATTCTGCATTTTGTGGATAGCGAGAGACAAAGCAGTGGAACTCCCTGCCGTAAAGAAGCTTACCTGGTAATTCTGCTAGCCACAGCCCAGAATACTTAAAAAAGATTACTTAGTTTTATCTCAGCATTTTCTCATGTTCTGGCTATTTTTTTTTAACTTGGCATAATTAGCTGGTGAATTTCCTTTGTATAAAGGAGAATCTTTGAGATGAAGATACATGTACCTTTATATTAATTTGGCATATAAAGTTAATTCTTTTTTTTTAATTTAAATTCAATTATCCAACATATAGTATATCATTAGTTTCAAATGTAGTGTTCAGTAATTCATCAGTTGTTTATAATACCCAGTGCTAATCACATCACATGCCCTCCTTAATGTCCATCACTCAATTACCCCATTTCCCCCACCCACCTCCCCTTTAGCAACCCTCAGTTTGTTTCCCATAGTTAAGTCTCTCATGGTTTTTTTCTCCCTCTCTGATGATTCCCATTCAGTTTGCCCTCTCTTCCCCTCTGATCCTCTATGCTGTTTCTTATATTCCACATATAAGTAAAACCATATGATAATTGTCTTTCTCTGATTGAGTTATTTTGCTCAGCATAGTACCCTCCAGTTCTGTCCACATCAGTCTAAATGGTAAGTATTCATCCTTTCTGATGGCTGAGTAATATTCTATATCTATATCTATATCTATATACCACATCTTCTTTATCCATTCATTTGTTGATGGACATCTAAGTTCTTTCCATAGTTTGGCTATTGTGGACATTGCTGCTATAAACATTCGGGTGCAGGTGCCCCTTCAGATCACTACATTTGTATCTTTGGGATAAATACCTAGTAGTGCAATTGCTGGGTCATAGGGTAGCTCTATGTTGAACTTCTTGAGGAACCTCCATACTGTTTTCCATAGTGGCTTCACCAGCTTACATTCCCAGCAACAGTATAAGATGATTCCCTTTTCTCTTCATCCTTGCCAACATTTATTGTTTCCTGAGTTATTAATTTTTGCCATTCTGGCTGGTGTGAGATAGTATCTCATTGTGGTTTTGATTTGCATTTCCCTGATGCCAAGGGATGTGGAACGATTTTTATGTGTCTGTTGGCCATTTGTATTTCTTTGGAGAAATGTCTGTTCATGTCTTCTGCCATTTATTGACTAGATTATTTGTGGTTTTTTTAGGGTGTTGAGTTTGATAAGTTCTTTATAGATAATGGATACTAGCTCTTTATTTGATATGTCACTTGCAAATATCTTATATTCCATAGGTTGCCTTTTAGTTTTGTTGACTGTTTTCTTTGCTGTGCAGAAGCTTTTTATCTTGATGAAGTTCCAATAGTTCATTTTTGCTTTTGTTTCCCTTGCCTTTGGAGACATGTCTAGCAAGAAGTCGCTGTGGCCAAGGTCACAGAAGTTGCCTCTTGTGTTCTCTTCTAGAATTTTGATGGATTCCTGTCTCACATTTAGGTCTTCCAACCATTTTGAGTTTATCTTTGTGTAGTTTAAGAAAATGGTCGTTTCATTCTTCTACATGTGGCTCTCCAATTTTCCCAGCACCATTTATTGAAAAGACTGTCCTTTTTCCATTAGATCTTCTTTCCTGCCTTGTCAAAAGTTAGTTGACCATAGAGTTGAGAGTCCATTTCTGGATTCTCTCTTCTATTCCATTGATCTATGTGTCTGGTTTTGTACCAATACCATACTGTCTTGATTCAGCTTTTTAATAAAAATTGAAGTCTGCCAGTGTGATGCCACCAGCTTTGGTTTTCTTTTTCAACATTACTCTGACTATTCAGGGTCTTTTTTGGTTCCATATAAATTTTAGGGTTATTTGTTTTAGCTCTGCAAAAAAAAAAAGTTGATGGCTTTTTTATAGGGATTGCATTGAATGTATGGATTGCCCTAGGTAGTAGAGACATTTTAACAATATTTGTTCTTCCAGTCCATGGGCATGAAATGTTTTTTTTCATTTCTGTGTCTTCCTCAATTTCTGTCAGCAGTGTTCTATAATTTTTAGAATATAGATCTTTTACCTGTTTGGTTAGGTTTATTCCTAGATATCTAAAGTTTTTTTGGTGCAGTTGTAAATGGGATCAACTCCTTAATTTCTCTTTCTTCTGTCTCGTTAGTGTATAATGTACATAATGCAACTGATTTCTGCACATTGATTTTATTTCCTGTCATGTTGCTGAATTCCTATTGAGTTCTTATAATTTCGAGGTGGAGTCTTTCGGGTTTTCCACATAAAGTATCATGTTATCTGTGAAGAGTGAGTTTGACTTCATTGCCATTTTGCATGCCTTTTATTACTTTTTGTTGTCAGATTGCTGAGGCTAGGAGTTCTAGTACTATGTTGAACAACAGTGGTGAGAGTGGGCATTGCTCTTGTGTTCCTGACTTTAGGGAAGAAGCTCTCAGTTTTTCCCCATTGAGAATAATATTCTCTGTGGGCTTTTCATAGATGGATTTTATGATACTGAGGTATGTTCCTTCTATCCCTACACTGTGGAAAATTTTAATTAAGAAATGATACTATATTTTGTCAAATGCTTTTTCTCATCAACTGAGAGGGTCATATAGTGCTTGTCCTTTCTTTTATTAACTCATTGAATGAATTTGGAAGTTTTCCTTCCCTTTCTATTTTTTGAAACAGCTTCAGAAGAACAGATATTAGTTCTTCCCCCTGGGAAGCCATCTGGCCCTGGACTCTTGTTTGTTAGGAGATTTTTGATTACTGCTTCAATTTCTTTGGTGATTATGGGTCTGTTCAGGTTTTCTATTTCTTCCTGTTTCAGTTTTGGTAGTCTATATGTCTCTAGGAAATGCATCTATTTCTTCCAGAGCGCCTAATTTGTTGGCATATAGCTGCTCATAATATGTTCTTATAATTCTTAGTATTTCCTCAGTGTTGGTTGTGATCTCCCCTCTTTCATTCATGATTTTATTAATTTGTGTCCTTTCTCTTTTCTTTTTGATAAGTCTGGCTAGTGGTTTATTGATCTTATTAATTATTTCAGAGAACCAGCTTCTAGTTTCATTGATGTACTATTCTTTTGGTTTCTAGTTCATTGATTTCTGCTTTAATCTTTCTTATTGCTCTTCTCCTGCTTGGTTTAGGCTTTATTTGCTGTTCTTTCTCCAGTTCCTTTAGGTGTAAGTCTAGCTTGTATATTTGAAACTTTTCTAATTCTTTTGAGAAAGGTTTGTGCTGCTATGTATTTCCCTCTTAGGACCTGCTTTGCTATATCCCAAAGGTTTTGAACAGTTGTGTTTTTATTTTCACTTGTTTCCATGAATTTTAAAAATTCTTTAATTTCCTTGTTGACCCATTCATTCTTTAGTAGGATGCTCTTTAACCTCCAGGTGTTTGAGTTCCTTCCAGATTTCCTCTTGTGACTGAATTCAAGTTTCAATGCATTGTGATTTAAAAATATGCAGAAATATTCCCAATCTTCTGGTACTAGTTGAGGCCTGATTTGTGACCTAGTATGTGATCTATTCTGGAGTGTTCCATGTGCACTCGAAAAGAATGTGTATTTTGTTGCATTAGGATGGAATGCTCTGTATATATCTGTGATGTCCATTTGGTCAAGTGTGTCATTCAAATCCCTTATTTCCTTGTTGATCTTATGCTTAGATGATCTGCCCATTGCTGTGATTGGGGTAAAGTCCCCTACTATTATTGTGTTATTATCAATGTGTTTTCTTTAACTTAGTTATTAATTGGTTTATGTAATTGGCTGCTCCCAAATTAGGAGGATAGATACTTATAATTGTTAGATGCTCTTGTTGGATAAACCCCTTAAGTATCATATAGTGTCCCTCTTCATCCCTTACTACAGTCTTTGCTTTAAAGTCTAATTTGTCTGGGGTACCAGGGT
Organism: Taxidea taxus jeffersonii; assembly: GCA_003697995.1. Lineage (NCBI taxonomy): Eukaryota > Metazoa > Chordata > Mammalia > Carnivora > Mustelidae > Taxidea > Taxidea taxus. The sequence continues at coordinate 78,987 of ML111689.1, forward strand.
GGCTCAGTCATTAAGCATCTGCTTTCGGCTCAGGTCATGATCCCAGCCAGGGTCCAGGGATCAAGCCCTGCATTGGTCTCCCTGCTCAGTGGGAAGCCTGCTTCTCCCTCTCCTACTCCCTGTGCTGGTGTTCCCTCTCTTGTTGTCTCTCTCTCTTTCTGTCAAATAAATAAAACCTTAAAAAATAAATAAATAAAATCTAATTTGTCAGATATGTGGATTGCTATCCCAGCTTTCTTTTGACATCCATTGACATGATAAATGGTTCTCCACCCCCTTACTTTGAATCTGGAGGTATTTTTAGGTCTAAAATCCATCTCTTATAGGCAGCATATGGATTGGTCTTGCTTTTATCCAGTCTAATACCCTGTGTCTTTTGATTGGAGCATTTAGTCCATTTACATTCAGAGTAACTATTGAAAGATATGAATGTAGTGCCATTGTATTACCTGTAAAGTCCCTCTTCCTGTAGATTATCTCTTTTTCTTTCTGAACTATGTTGCTTTTGGGTTCTTTCTTCAGAGGATCCCCTTTAATATTTCTTACAGGGCTCGTTTGGTGATCACAAATTCTTTTAGTTTCTGTTTGTCCTAGAAGCTCTTTATCTCTCCATACATTTGAATCATACTTTAGCTGGAAAAAGCATTTTTGGCTGCATGTTTTTCTTATTTAGTTCCAAGAATATGTCATTCTGGCCTTTTATGGTCAGTCAGGTCTCTGTGGATAGGTCTGATGCCAGTCTAATGTTTCTATCATTGTAGGTTAAGGAGTTCTTGCCTCAAGCTTCTTTTGGGATTTTCTCTTTACCTCTGAGATTTGCATGCTTCACTATTATATGTCAGAGTTTTGATCTATTTTTAATGATTTTTGAGAAGCGTTCTCTCTACCTCTTGGACTTGAATGTCTGTTTCCTTCCCTAATTAGGGAAGTTCTCAGCTGGTACTTGCTTAAATGTGCCTTATGTCCCTGTCTCTCTTCTTTCTCTGGGACCACAATAATTTTAATATTGTTTTGCTTTATGGTATCACTAATTTCTCGAAGCCTCCCTTCATGATCCCTTAGTTGTTTTTCTCTCTTTTCCTCAGCTTCCTTCCTTTACATCATCTTGTCTTCTCTGTCACTGACTCTCTCTTCTGCCTCATTTACCCTAGTTGTTAGAGCATTCAATTTAGAATGCATCTCAGTTGAAACATTTTAAAATTTCAGCATGATTAGATTTTATTTCTGCATTAAGAGATTCTCTGGTGTCTATTATACTTTTTTCAAGCCCAGCTAGTAACTTTATAATTATTATCCTGAATTCCAGTTCTGACATTTTACTTATATCCATATTGATTAGGTCTGTGGCAGAGAGTATTACTTCTGGTTCTTTCTTTTGTTGTGAATTCTTCCTTCTAGTCATTTTGCCCAGAGAAGAGTAGATGAACAAGGTAATAAAATAAAAAATATCAAGGATGACTCAAGTGAAATACCCACTAGACAAATCTGAAGAGGTCTGAAACCAAAAATGAAAGGAAAAAGGAAAAAAAGGGAAAAAAGAAAATATAATTTCCCAAGTGGATAAAACAGGGTGGTCCACTTGGTCCTGGGTGTATTTTGCTCTGTTAGAAGACCCTAAATCCCAAAATTGCAAAGAAAGCAAAAATAAAATTGAATATAGTGAAAGGAAGCAAAAAATGAAGACTATATGTATAAAATGTAAATGTAAAAATGAAAGTTTAAAAAAAAGGACTAAAAAACAAAGAGTCACTAAAATAAGAAAGTAGCTGAAAAGGGAAAAATAAAAAGAAGATCATAAACTGAAAGATAAAAGAATGGTGAGAAAAAAACCCTCAAATTCTATATACTATTTTCCCCTCACACCGGAGTTTGGCAATTCTGTGTGCTTGGTAAACTTGGTATTACACTGGTGTTATAGCTAGTTTTCTGGGGGAGAGGCCCGCTGCTCTGATTCTCAGGTGCCTTTGCCTGGGTGGAGTTGCACTGCCCCTTGCCAAGGGACCAGTCTCGGTGTAAGCTGCTTTGGGTTCCTCTATGTGGCATTTGTTCTCTGAAGGCTTTATGTGGCCCATTAAGGGATAAAAATAAAAATGAAAATAAAAATGGCTGTATCCCTGTTTCCAGCCCTGGAGCTGAAAGATCTTGGGCCCCTAAATTCAGTAAATCTTCAGGGAAAAGCAGTCTTCTCTTTTGTGTGCACCAATCTCTTCAGACTCCTTCAAAGCACACCCTTCTTTTCTTCCCAGGGGAGAGAGGAGGGTTCTTGCAGGCCTGCCACTTGCAGGACCCCCACACAGAGACCAGTCTTCTGATCATACTGTTGTTCATGGTTTATGGTGAACTGAGCTGAGAGCCCACACCTGGGCTTGCTGACCATAGCCAGTTTTCTGCTCCAGTGCTTGAGAACTCTGCCAGCTCAGGCATCCCCATTCTTTCTGTGACCCCGGGGATTGTGAGACCACAGGATCTCACCTAGAATTTTGTCCCACTTTGCCATCTGAGTACCTTTCCGGCAGGGGTGTCTCTCACTGGAGCAGATTTTTAAAAGTACTGATTTTGTGCCCTGGGGCTGTAACACTCTCCAGGAGCTGGCTTATAGAGGTTCCCTCTATAAGGAATTATTGAGGAATATTCCTCTATAAGGAATATTGAATATATATCCAATATATTCCATCTGATTCACTTCTCTGCACCTCCTACCTTCCCAAAAGTGGTTGCTTTTCTATTTGTAGAATTCCAGCAATTCTTTTCTTTCATCCAAGATCGAATTCATAGGTTTTCAGAATGATTTGATAGTTACCTGGCTACATTCAAGGCACCAGATGAAACAAGGCTCCTTACTCTTCTGCCATCTTGCTTCCTTCCACTAATTCTTTCAAAAACTATAAATCAAAAGGGTGATTATCTGCCATGCCCTATTTCAAGTATAATGGCATTTTGAAAAATGGATTAGAAACAAATCTGACCTCAAGGCCTAGTTGACTATAGGTAACATAACAATGACAGAAGAATGGAAGAGAGGCAGCTATAAAATAGGTTTTGTTGGAATCTCAGTAGTTAAATAGAGTGAGGTGACTCTGTGTGTATCTATGGGGAGCAGGGCAGTATTATTGCCTTGATATCTACATGCTGAAAATTTTGTACTTTTCAATTTTATATCTCTTACGAAAGATGAAAACCTACACTTGTTTTAGAGCTTTCTCTCCATTTCAGCATATAGAAGTAGTCTCAGGTAAGAGTTTCTTAAAACCCAGGCCTTCATAATTTTTTAGATGACTAAATACCTGGGATTTTCTACTCTCTCTTATCCAGATGCTTCCTAAATTATATAACTAAGAAAGACAATAGGAAAATAACTTACAAATGCATTAAAATTTACCTATAGAATAATAAATAGCTAGTATCTGTAAAGATCCACAGATTCATTAAATACGTAAATATACAAATTAATATGACACTTAGTAAGGAAATGAGAATAGGAAGAGAAATCCATCAGATGTTTTCATTGATAACCAGTATTTTGGTTTGTACTATAGAAGAGCCTCAAGAGTTAGGAACTCAATAAATCCTTCTCAACTTTGAGAGATAGGTAAGTTGTCTCATTTCACTTTCACTGGCATAAAAATAAAGACCACGATGAGTTATTAGCTTAAGTGAAGGGTTCCAGGCTTGCTGACCAGTGGTAACCACTGTGGCTAAATGAACCATTAGAAGTACCTAGGGCCATAAAAAGACTGGCATAGGGACTTTTAAGCTTTGACTTTTTC